>ML739202.1:1264-47571 GCA_009193565.1 Aspergillus coremiiformis | reverse complement strand
CCCCCATTAATATTTTTAAAATCTTGGGCTCGCCCTTTCCTTCCCAATCGCAGACTGAATCATGTAACAAAATAATAATAATAATAATAATAATGATGATGCTAATAATTCAAACCAAGGAACAAATCTACTTAATAAACAGAAACATAACACCCACCCCCTACAAACATGTTACATTTTACTACCAACAACTCGGATTATACATGCTACCACTACGGAGTACTCTCTCTGAAAGTCCTGCAGAACTAGTTGTACACGATAAATGACGGAATGAAACCTTTGGTTTACCATTCGGTCATTCCATATTGACTATGCCGCCCATGGAAAGAGGCGACAGCAGGGATCCAAGAAAAGTGACGATCGTGGGTAGGAGTGGAGACGAGCCACAAACTACCGTCGACCGTCACTCCCTCCGTCGGTATCCAAAAGGCATGCGTAGGATGAGAAGAAGGGAAAATGAGAAAGAGGGGCCGTTCCCAAGGGAAACGAGAAATGGGTGAGAAAAAAAAAAAAAAAGGAAAAGAGTTTTGCGGTTTATGAAAGCTGAATCATTTAGGGATTTATTAGTTAATTTAATTCAATTTTTCATTCGGCCCTATCAGGTCGTCCATTCTTAAGGTTGTCTTGACAGATGGGTCCGAGGGATCTTGGAAGCGACCAAATGGAACGGAAAAGAGGGAGCCAAAATAACCGATAAAGGCGATTGGAGAAGGGAAAAAAAAATAAAAAAAAAAATTAGGTATCCAATCATTTAGGTGGCGTTGCAGAAGAACAGGGCAGGCTGGACAGTGTCAACCATTTGGACTGTACATCTGCCTGCCTCAGCTGTGTGCCCTGTATAGGTACATACATACATACTACCTAGTACTTCACTTGTATGTATGTATGTATATGTATGTACTAGTATGTATGTCTAGTAGTACTTAGTACTACTCCGTAGAGTAGTAGATGTATGTACTGTACTCCGTACTCTGTACTTAATGAGATTTTGGGCACTGCACTTATTGCCGCCCTATTTCCGAAAACAGTTAACTTCAAATGCCCCCAGACCTGGGCTACTTCTTACTAATAACGCCAAATTCATACTCGAGGAAGGAATGGATGTCTATCCAATTTACTTCCGGGGTCTATTAATCCTCGAATTAGTTAGTTTGTTCAAATGGGCTCCCCAGTAGTGAGTCAAAAACACAAGATGATAGCATCGCTAGAGTTAGGACCAGATCAAGCCATAAAATATAGCTGAAACTACAATTCAATACAGTCCCAGGAGTTCTTGAGTAGTGGACTTCCAGAAGCAAGCTAATTATTTAGTTCTCTTTTTCAAAAGCAGCGCGCCCACTCCTCATTTGCTAGACCAACTTCGGTTAAGTATTATTCTTTGAATGACATTGTGCCCAAGGTATGTGTTGACAGCGCCCAAGGTATCCAGTGTTGATAGTGGCACAAAAACTGTGTGGTCTTACCTTTTCATCTTTGAAGGTTATACCCACCTGAATATTGAATGACCGTCCTTACGATGGAAGTGGAGAAACCCACAGCGTACGGAGTACGTAGTAAGGAATTTTTTATTTTATTTTATTTTATTTTGTTTACTTTACTTTACATATATACGGAGTATAAATATATTTTTTAAAAAAAAAGAAAAAAATGAGTTGAACACTCCAATCCATCTCAAGCCACAACCATCAACGGAAATATGTTCCATCATAAAAGTGTGAATCACCAATACTACACAGAGAAGTAAACCGTGGAAGAATAGATCCAAATTCCCTTGGGTGACCTCATTACTGTGCAGTCGTAAGGAGCAAAGAGTAACTTTGTCACAGAGCAACGGTCCGAAGCAGGAATGGCTGCAAAGTCTAAACCAAAGGCGAGGGAAAATCTGGATGGAAGTCGGTGGTGGGGCGTTTACAGAGAATTTGATTTTCCAAAGGAAGGGAGAAATGAGACACAATCATCTATTCTGATCAATTAGAAAGAAAGGAAGGGAAAGGAGACCTTAAAAAGAAAGACAGAAAAGAAACAAAAGGGAAAAGAGTGCAGCAGAAGAAGGGGAAATTTCAAATTGGTACTCTGGACGGAGTAGAGATCGTCGTATATCCCTCGCTGGATTGGATCCACTGGTAGGCATCACTACCTGTGTCCAAGACGCGGAGGACGATTAATGATGGAGATCACAGAATCATAGCTTATCCTAGACAATGGACGAGGTAGGCGGGATTGTGTACTGTACCGAAGTACTCCGTAGCATACCGAGAACAAGGTGATGTGAACACAGACGGTAATGGCTGCCGCTCCCGCTGCAAGGCAGCTCATAACGGGCATGTTCGATCTGGACGCTTGTTAAGATATCAACTGGGAAACAATGTAACTGACAGGCAAAGAGAGTTCAAGCCTGACAAAGGGGGAGGGGAGGGGGGGGTCCAAGGCTGGGTGAGTTGGTTGACAGAGAGAAAACCCAACTTCCAGGTCAGGGATCCGATCGCCGAAGTGTTCTTCAGACTTCTCCATGAAACCCCCGCCTTTCCCTTCAAGATGAGCTGCAATCGAGGGTGTCCAGCCTGGATCCACGTCGGTATCCGGCTTCCGTTACTGTACGTCAGATCTTTTTCAATCTAAAACAAGACTTTTCTTTCTTTCTTCTCTTTTTGTTTTGTTTTGATATTATATTTGATTTGTATTTATTGATTGATTGATTTTTGAGGGGAAAAGGTTTCTATTTTCTTACCCCTTCAAGTGGACAGTATTATCACAGCCGCCTTGCTCAGAAGGGGCTGGAAACTATTGCCATCATTTCCATCATTCCGTAATTAGACTCTTTTCCTATGCCGATATTCACAAGGTCAGGTGCAGAGTAAGTATAATACAGTACAGCATGCATGCCCCTCCAAGTAGGTGTGGCAAAAAACCTGGAAACTACTTAACAGGCAGCTAACTTCACCAGCTCATGCGGATGAGAGGGAGAAGTGGCTGGATATGATTGGTGTGACCACCAATTATCATGCAAGATCCATTGCCCCGTGCATATGACATCTCAAGTCTTTGGTCAGGGGGGGGGTAGGCGAGAGGGGGGAAATTGACGTGCCGCCATCAAAGATGAGAGAGCAATACTTAGCGAATGTGTTGATTAATATCGGGTAACATTCGGGACCTGTGTAGGGTTTCGGAGTGCGAATATGGCAACATCAACCAGAAGGACTGTTTGAGATTGGCCGGTAGGCCACACCACGAGGGATTGCTAGTCCCAAACTTCGGGTTGCCTGATCGATGGATCACCAGAACTTTAAGCTCCATATATTAAACGACAACCAGTCAACCACATGAGTGGCATGAGATGACAGGGACCCAACTCGACCCAGTAAGAGTAAGGGGCCCATTTTTTATTAGTAACGAGATTTCAACAACTAGAAAGCCAGGCTTTGGAAACTCGATGTAGTGCGAGAACGCTCCATGATAGGGTCCCAGTTTATCGATTTGGCAAAAGGCCCACGAGGTTCTCTTGAGGGAAAGTGATGGAGATGAAGTTTGAAGTAGGATTCCTTAGCGCGCGGGTCAACTCGGTTCACTCACGAGTCACAGGTCCATGGCGTGCTCCACTTGTATGGACGATCGGTAGGTAGGAGGGTCCCGAGTCATTGGTTGTTCGTGTTAGGAGATATTTCGGTTAGCCTCCAGGCTCCAGCTGTGCGTCTGTGACATGCCCTCTTATTCAAGGTAGTCTTACTATAATGCCTTGAAGGTATGTATAGTAATAAGAGTTCGGTGGATGTCAGTTGTCAAAATCTGACTTACCCGGGCAAGGATCGACTTCATGCATGTGCGCTAAGCCCCCTCAGATTGGCATCTACCTGCCTGAGGAATCAGGAATCCTCCAATCATACCTTAGTTTATCAAATCTCTAACAAATTGAGTCATTTGCATAGTAATATTATGTTGTCAGTGAAAGTTTTTCAACCTTTATTTCTTGCTTCTTTTTTTATTAGCCTTATAGATTTTCAATGCTATTTTTGTTTCCCGTCTCCTGTTTCATTTTCCTTTCAGATCTGGAACCCGTCTATCAGCCCCATGTCAAAGCCGAGACTTGAATGGAAATGTAATTTAGGGTTAATCGAAGGTTACCTATCTACCTAGCAAGATCAGCCTTCTCGGCATGTCTCCGTCAGTGCAAATCCGATCTCCAAAGATGAACTAAGTATTACCTATAATTAAGCAAGGTTTTGACTGATGACAATAACTCTCGGGGTGATATCTCAAAACATGATTGTCCACTTGCTAGAGAGGGTAGAACCTCCGGAGGCATAGTTTGGTTCACCCAAAGAAAATGAAGATTGAATCCTCAATAATTTCGGGCTTCTTTTTAATTTTCTTAAATCGGCTGGTCTATCATTAACCTGGAAATAAGCTTCAGCCGAACAATGCCGCCAGTCATCTTCCAGCCTAAGGTGACCAACCCTCGTGGCCAGGTAAGGTGTACAGGTAAAGTTACCTAGGTAGATTGGATGATTTGTCAAAATCTACGGAGTACAACATAACTACGGAGTAGTAGGTAGTGACACTGGCAAACAACGCTACGCTTGGATCGTGGGTGTACTGTACCTCTACGGAGTAATGATGCAGAGAGATGGTTTAGCATACTAGGTTTATACTATCTCCTTCCGGGTGAGGTCTAGAAGGAAATCATGGATTTTCCTACTACGTACGGAGTATCTGTCTCATATCTGTTTCTTCTATTGCCTCTCTATAGATAGATCAATATGTGTAAAGGTATGTATCTAATTAGTATGTATATGCTTGATTTTATAAGTCAATGAAACCACATGTTCTACATAGGTGGTAAGAGATCACGATACCTATAATTCCAAAATTGCGAATAACTTTACCCATGCAGGTGACGCACACACATTACAGAATGAAAGTCATCACCTCAAATGTCAAAGGGGAATTGCTTGCGGACAGGTCAGCGCCACTGAAGAGGGGCTGCGCACCAAGTCACCAAGACAAACCCACAAAATTGAACTTGAAAGAAAAGATTCCCTTCCATTCTTGGTTTAGCGCGGTGCTCCCTATCGCCGTGCAGGGATGGAACAAGGGCGGCGATCAATGATCAATGCTCGATCTTGCAGTGCCAACCATAGATCGTATCTCCCCGTCACCATCTTACTCACATAGTGGATAGGCATCATGGTAGAGCCTCTAGCCCCGTGGTTTAGTGGATTTTTTGCGATTTTCGATACGAGTTACGGATCACGCAGAAAAGTACTAGTTTGTAGTACGGAGTGCCTACCTAAGTATTACTGCTCGTGACGTACGTAAACCACTAAACCCCCTTGAGATGCTGTGGCTACTTCTCCATATTGTGGCGCAGTAATTTTTTTTAGATGTTAAGTACGGAGTACCTTGTACGGAGTACTAGACTATCTACTAGTAGTACTAAGCTGTACTAACCCTGGAGCTGAGGTGCTAGCCTGGAGGTAGGCAGTAGTAACTCCCACCTTAGTACGGAGTACTAGTACTGGGTGCTGCAACCTGCCATCGAGTCATGAACGGAAGTGGCCGGCTGCGGCTGGAATTTGTCATTGCACGGTCTGGCGTGTCACTAGTCACTTACTCTAACAATCTGACTCTACTAGTCCCCGGCGCTGCCCTGGTTTTGGGTTTGGCGGTGGGCTCAAGCGGGCCCTCCGTTCGTACATCCTGTCAAGATATTCCATAGTATCACCGAATCCGGTGGCTGTCTCCCAAAGTCAAAGTTTTTCTTTTTTTTTTTCTTTTTTTTTTCTTTTTTTTTTCTTTTTCTTTCTTTCCTTTTTTCTTTCCTCACCCACAGTTTCTCCTTCTACCGACTTACCGAGGATATGGTTAACCATGTGGATTGGTGTTCGTCTCAGATCTTGCATCCTACCATGGTACAGTATCAGTCTACTTTCGTCCAATGTCGGAGATTTCGAAACTTTCTTTGGACAAACTGACATCATACGGGTTTCATACACGAACCCACGAGTCCAGATTAATTGAAAAATTTCCCGAAGTTTCCCCAATATCTGTATTGCAGCATCGCTTATATTTCGATAGTTTGAGACTCTATTGCATAGTCTCAAACCTAACTCTCCAGCCTGTTTGCCCATGGACTTCCCCTCGCTTCGCAATACTTTCTAGAACAGTGGGGTAGCCATCTCCTTTATGCGACATTGGCAGTATTTGGTGAGCGTTTACGAACAGTAGTTCATCGTACACCCTGTATACATGCGCGGATGATCGACAAGTAAATATCACCTTGCAGGAGCGTCACGAGTTACTTGTCCGTCTGCCTTCCTAATTCAGCAAGGACCGCCTTGGTTCTACTTTATATTCGGTATATCCCAGTACTCCGGACCCTTAGAACTACCGAATTGATGGTTGGTTGTAATAAAGTTCAAAGAAGATCTGCCATGTGGTTGAACAAAGAAATCGCTTGGTCCTTAGTATGTAAGCAATCGATACGATAACCAATCATGCCAGAGTGCTCCAATGATCAGACGGGACTTTTCTCCAAAGACCAAAAATAAATACTAAAATACAAATTCATTGGAATAAACCTGCTAATATCTCTTTTGGGTCAGGGGCAGAAATAATAGCCGCCTCTTCTATTCATGATTAAACCGGTTATAGCCTCCACCCTGTATCTGACAGTTCTTGTAACCACGTTCTTGCTTGACAGAGTTTTATCAACGTAGGATGATTGCGTGTGGAGTAGTCCGTACTCAACATGAGGGTCTTTGCGAAGTCCGGTTCCAGACCGCAGTATATTACCTATATTACTAATTAATCTGTAAGGGGATTAGTATGCCGTACCTCCCTGTTCAGAGGTATGTACAGGTAATATAATGCTAAGGAGATGCTCTGCAATAGGGAGGTTCCCGTTGAGAATTACTATTGCCTCATTTCAGCCTTGAGCCGAGCCAGATGCGGGGCAGGAGGTGGCAAGTTCACTTCAATCATGTGAATCGTGGTGCTGTACTCCGTAGAGGTGGAATCTCACAGCTACGCATACCTAATACTTTACAGTTGTATACTACCATCTATTTACGGAGGATCTATGATGGGCTGTAGATTATTAGTGAATTCGATATCAGCTTGGGTAAATCAGAATGTCCCGCTGGCTTTCTACATGGTAGGCATCACTGGCCCAAGGGAACTTGAACGAAAGACTGAGAAATCTATTAGTACTCTACGAGGACAATTCCATATCTTATTTCTTGGCTAGCAGACACACCATAAGGAACACTGTGACAGACTCCACGTTCTAACGATGGTGCTCAAGGAATAGTATACCTAGTAGTGAATATCAAATCCTTGTTCAGGATACTTTTCGAGTGTATTCCCACCATGTACCTTGGACGCGGAGTAACAGAGCCTTTTGCTAAAATATTACTTCTAGATCTCATCATTATCATCCGAGAAAGAAGCTCGTTTAGTTCGACAATGTTGACTTATCAGCAGGTGAACCGTTATAACGTACTGCGTCTCACATCCATCGGGGCCATAGTATACCCCGAGAGGGAGCAAGATAGTGTTTACAAGAAGGGTAATCATGTTGTATTGTTCGAGATATACAGTCAGATTGGATATCTCTGCCTCTAGTCAAAAGGTCATACATATACCAATGCTCCAGGACCAGAAAAAGTAGTAGTAATACGACTCTATTCATTTGACGCCAGTATATTAGCACAGGTTTGCGTCCAATAGAGTTTCTGATTTTTTTTTTTTGCACGTAAACTTAATAATCATCTGGTCTGGAGGCAGACCACGTAAAAAGTCAGACTCTCTTGTGGATCTTGTCGATCTTGTAAGTTGTCGCTCCCAGTCATGTGAACAGGGAGGTATACGACACCGCCCAAGGCCTAAAAGTGTAGGTAGCATCTAATGTAGCGTCCTTGGTTTACTGCCTTCAGTTCCCTATCAACGAGTCACTCTTTGTATATATGGTAAACCGACAAATACAGACTTTCATATCCATATACTGCAGCGTTAATAGTACAGATAACTTGCACGGTGGCAAGTTCAACCTCAGAATATGGCCCGATTAATGTAGAGCCATGTCTTGAACACTGTTGTGAAGTTCATAGTGTCATCTTCTCAGGCCGACACTTGTTGATCGGAAAGTCGTACGGTATTGAGGCATTGGGACGAGCAGGAGGCAATGATCGTATGCCATCATGGTAGGCTACATAAAATGTTTATTAAAGGTTATCTTAAAATCGAGGAAGAGTGATAAACCAAAAACCGCTGTGCAGATTGAGAAGTTATTAGTATATCATAGTCTTATACTGCCCTGTACCCACAAAAAAAATCTAATAGCCCAGTTCAATCAGAATATGGACAACTCGTAATAATTTTATCGATCAATTCTGGTTCTTACAGGTTTTTTTGTGTCACAGTAAGCATTCAAGACCATTAAACCATGGCTGTCGGCTACAAAGGAGTTGGATCCACTGAAGATCACAACCTAAGAAGCTTCCTAACAATCAGGATGGCGTAAGAGGCCCTCGTCAGATTCCCGGAAGTTCAACATTGGTTTCCTTGCTGGGTAGGTTGTTCCTGTTCCCACTAGCGCCTTTGATCAACGAAGGCCCAGAGGGACAAGGACAGTGGGGTACAAGAGCTAGAATATTCTGCTCAAAATATTCTTGGTGGTGTTGATTTTCTGCGAGTTTTAGCAGTACGTTCTGAAATGGCTTCGGCTGTAGCGGCTTTCTAGTTCAGAGGTATAAAAACCCTTGTCACAGAATCGTTACAAATCTGTTATGTGAGAAGAAAGCTAAAGTTCGTCATGAAGGCTACCTTGGTGAGTCACTTCTATCACCATCACTCAGTTCATACAAGATTAAAGCGACATCCAAGATGACCTTAGATGCTTGAGATACGTATGTGTATGAAACAATCATCCAGTGGAAATAACCTAGGGTGTCTTACTGCACTCTCGATCAGGCTTGAAGTTAAAGGTCAAAGTAGCTTAATCGACAGCTCAGTAGCACAGGTCAGGAGCTCAGGTCATAACCAAGATTGACACTCCTCTAAGCGGATTGATGATGTCAGTTGAGGTGGAAACTTGGTCGTATCTCCGCTAAGGACACATGGCATAAACAGTCTGCAAGTTGTTGATGTGAAGACATTTCAACTAATGTCTGGGGCAATAGATGTTACTATGGTATACCACATGGAGTTGCTGAAAATATAGAACTCATCAGTCTTGAAGTCGTATTCGAACGGTACATCTTATACACTTCATATATGACGATGTCCGATGAACATATGCAGCGGCATGGCCGAAACGCCCTAGCAAAATTAGGCAAACTTAGCTCTCTATACTCCTTTTTTTTTGTGTGTCATGAAATAGAACGTTGCGCTAATAGCGCTTGGTAGTCTATCATCCTTATGACTTAATCTGGGGATCATGGTCCATGGGACAAAATATTGGAGGTTAGCAATGGGTTGTGGTGGATGCCCTGCCTGAGGAAGAAATACTTGAGGAACATGTGCAATATCATGTGCCTTACAGGTTGTCTTCCATGCACGCCACTCGACACCTCATCACATCATCTTAATCACCCCCACCTTCCCGGTCACTTTATCTGAGATTTTGTCTGAGTAAATTTTCATTACAACGTGAGCAGGATTGGGTATCTATGCCTTATGGTCGCCTGTTTCTTGGGTTTTCGATGAAGCCCCAGCCCGCCCGAACGTGTCCACTGCCCAGTGCCTTCGGAGCGCGGTTACTGTTATAAAGGAAAAAATTAAAAAATATATTGATGATGGGCCTGAACACGAGTACTCCACACACACAAAGGTAAGGGTGAGAAAGTATCCCTGCGCCGTCGATTCCATGGTACTAGTTATAGTTAGAACAACTGCGTGCGAAAGCACTACTATCTAGTCGTTAGTGTAAGTTTTGCTACCCTCCCCATCTCTCTTCCTGTGGAAGGCTCCGAAAGCAGAAAAGACCGGCAAGACCAGCAAAGATTGACACATAAATTTCCTTCATCAAACTAATCGGTTAATATAGAGAGATGCAGGTACGATATCGCGATATTTGATAAGAATGGCGATTGCATACTCCGGTCCACTTTGGATTTCGGGCATATCCGAATACGCGTCTTGAATGATATGATAGCTTTGTCGCTCACCATGCCATGCAGCGTTCTGATTCGGCAGTCTGGCAATGCTATTACTGATGATTGAATACATCGCCCGGTGATAACATGTGAGACATTATTTCCGATACAACCGGAGTAAATGATTAGTACTTCAATCTCCAATCGTGCAGATCAGATCCTTGTACTGAACCGCTTCCAACATAAAAACGGGTAGGCTGGGCAGCAGGTTGCTTGGCATGAACAATAAACCACCAAAGATTGGCTGAGAATGGATCATCCGCTAGAAAAGGGCCCAGTTCGTGCCTTTTACGTTACAGCCTTGGCGCAAGCTATCCTTCATAAGGCTTAATTACAATTGGATGGCGACAGCGAAACTTCGGAAGCAAGTGAAGAAACTGGGGCACGATAGATGAATTGCGCCTTTTTCTCTCTCAACCCCTCAAGCCTACGCTGCTGTACAAATGCACTTCGTTCCTTAAATGGTCTAATGCCGGAGAAATTGAGCTTTGGCGTGACACTAAAAATTGCTTAACACACTACTCTTCTTGAACATAGATTAGGGGAAAGGTCAAGTTTTGTCAGTGATAGTCAGATCACCGCATGTAGCCGGGAATGAAGGACTTCAGATTCCAAAAGGTTGCATCTCTCCGCTCAAAGATGGAACGCATATTTTAAGCCAAGCTCCACAAGTGAAGTGTGGCTACCTCGTGCCAGTTCACTGTTCAACATGACCAAGACCTTAACATAACGGGTATTATTAATATATTGGTGAGTCCGCTTTTGTGCAAGGATGCGGATCCCTACTAGGGCGAAGCAGACGACTCGGAGGAGTTGTAGCAAGACATTTCCTCGATAGAGTCCAGGCGTGCCTGAGAAGCATCAGACCAGCGGTCAAAAACTCAAGGGTATTGCGAACTCGGAGCAGGGCTCCAAAAATCCCATGGTTTTGTTGGCTAAGAGCTTAAGTGCGGGTAGCAGAACGCTATCATGCCACTACTTACAATAACCAGGAGCAAGCCCGTTGCTAAATCAGCAACGACGGAAAGCAATAATCAAGGAGGAACGGAAACAAAAAAAAAATTAAAAAATAAAAAAAAAATTAAAAAAAAAAGGAAGTCTTACGAGTTGTTAAGCACCTTCTGCTTTGGGGGGTAACACCCGATTGCAATCTTCAAAACGCCATGATAAGAGACACACGCTATCGACAAATCAACGAGAGTCAAGAGTTATTAATGGCAGTCCTGAGCTAATTTCAAGTCGGTGCTCCCCTCATGGAAGTGGGACTCCCTATGGACCCGGTTTACATCGGAGGCGCAGATGCAACGCACGTCAATCAAACCCCTCTCTTGTTGCAGTCCTTAGTATGGCAAACCACCTTTCTATTCTTCTAGAAACCACACCTAGGGACACGGATCTACACGGATTGGTTGAAATGCTCTGATTAGTTCGCATTTACCCCAGGTCAAAAATGGATAATCAATCTAACGGAGCCTATTTCGTCAACTGCCATCGAACTAGTCCAATCTCTTCAAGCTCGGTCGTGAGCTGTTAAAATTAATAAAAAGGTCAATTCCCTCCCCACCTGTGTGGATTCTGAATGATTTGCACGGAATCTTATTTGGTTTCCACAATTTATTTCTTGCTCTCATCTTGTCTGCTTGCCGATTTGTTCATTTGATCAACGCTACAGACTACATCCGTCTAATGTCATGACTAGAACTACCGTTGAACCCATCAAATACGAGTCCCCTTCGTGGGAGCACAAGAGCGTGCATGTGTCCGACGGCAACAGGAGACTAGTCTCCAATGTCGGTGACGATGCAACACGCCCAAAGGGCCGCATTCGACGTTCAATGACTGCTTGTAATACCTGCCGCAAGCTTAAAACTCGATGCGACCTTGATCCACGAGGGCATGCATGCCGTCGTTGTCTTTCTCTAAGGTCGGGTGTCCACTGTTATCACTCTATTTAGTCTCTTACGTCAAAATGGAGAAACCCATTGTCCTGCCAAGACAAAATAAGCCTTTCTGGATATTAACGGTTTCTATAGAATCGAATGCCAGCTCCCTGAGACGAGCGAGCGCTTTCAAGACAATGCTCCAATGTGGTCGGATGCAACGACAGCTATCCCCTCCATTGAGGAGCGACTCACTTCCCTGGAAAGGAGTATGAGAGAAATGACCGGCATGCTCCGACAAATTTTGAACCAGTCACCTAGCGTCTCTAATATATCCGTACCTCCATTGGCTAGGAGCGTTCATACGGAGGAAACTGCCTCCATTGAAGGAAACTCATTCGGCCCTTTCTTGCCCAAGCCCGTTCGACTAATCCAGGACCTCCAATCCGAGTTTTTCGGGGAGACAACCCGTGTTCCTGTTGACCCCCCTTTCTTGGGTAACAGCTTTGAGAAGAGTATCTTAGATTCTAAGTTATCTCTTAAGTTGGTACAGCTGTATGGTCATTTACTGCGTCAATCGGCTCCTATAAACGCTAATGCTTGAGCCAGATTTGTGGATAATTTCGGTCCCTTGATCTCTATACATAATCTGTCTGACTTGCATAGTGAGATGAGAAAACCGAATTCGTTACTATATAGTACTGCTTGTCTGCTGGCCTCTCGATATGTACCGGGCATACCACCCCCGATTCTCCATGCAATGAGCCTCCAAGTCCGACATAAGGCGGTCAACGTATTGTGGGAGAAACCGCCTTTGAAGTATGAATCACTCCAGGCACTCGCCCTCCTTAGCCTATGGCCCGCTGCAGGCCAGAAAGAATTCCCCATTGATGGCTGGCTACTGAGCGGGACTGCGATCAACCATGCCCTTATCTCATTTGACTTCTTTAATCGTGCGCCTTTGGAGCTGATCATTGATAACGACATGGGCGCTCAACTACGCCTGTGGAACGCGTTCTGCTTGACACAGTTACAGTAAGTCCTACATATGAATTCTGAGTCGAACTTGCTAATAATGGATCAGTTTTGCTGTCGGCAGCGCACGTCCTTTTCATCTACCGGAGAGATACCTCGATTACTGTCCACGACTTCTTGAGCATCCCTCCGCAACCGTTGAAGATGGAAAGGTTGTAGCAGAAATTCAGTTGTACTTGATTACTTTGAGACTCCAAGGCAATGAACAACGCATGCGATTTGCGGATATTGAATACGAAGAGATTGAACAGTGGAAGGTTGAATGGGCTCATCTCCTCGGTAGGACTCGACCATCAGGATCCATGTCACTGAGATACTAATTATCTAACAGCTGGCGATGAAAATTCAACATTTGAGCTTTGTCTCTGGTTTTGTCAAATCCTTCTACATCGAACAGCAATAAGATTCCAGGCGGAGTCCGAGAGACTTACGTCGGAGATTCTCCAGGGATCACGCCTGATCATATCAAAATTTTTGCAACTACGATTTGTCACTGCTTTGAGAATGATCGATCAGGCATACTTTATCGTCGGTTATGCCGCTCTGAATCTCTGTGATTTCAACTTCTTCGATCCCCTTATTGACCAGATCCAAATGTTCCTACTGCATCTTTCGCCGAATGAAGATCACATTGCATACCGGTTTTCATGCATGATCGCGGAATTCAAGCGTCGCTGTGCCGAATGTAACGACCCATGCGGCGCAGTCGATGGTTCTCAACGCCCGTTCGGAGATGCCCGAAAGACGAGCATGGAACAGGTGCAGTTCGTGGCACCAATGGTCGATAGTATGTTCGAGAGATATAGCGCTTTGGAACAGCTGATCCCTGAGGTCATGCCACAGTCATTCCCGGAAGGTGTCATTGGTGGCATGGCCGTGGCTGAAGCCATCCCCATAGGGTCGACGACATACTAATAGCCTTTCATTACCGCCCTTAATAATAATTTTTTCCGAAAATGGTGTCGAGGATGGATTTGGGCTGGGCTGGTTCATCGATTTTAATAGTGGATACATTTATACAAAACATCTCTTGTATCTTTATTGGAACTAACCTTTTTGAACTTTCGAGTCCCAATTTGTGAATATTGAGTATTACGTACTTTCCTTATCTCTCTCTTGCCTATCATTTTTTGCTCTTGAAAAAAGATGGTACGTTATCCAGATTGACTATCATTGAGACTCAAAGAAGTTACCAAATACCGTTTATCACACAGGAACTTGACCGACAAAGTGGATCTTCAAAGGTGATTTTCTGAGCAGCAACCCACTCAGTCGCTGTGATAAGGGTTCAGTTCATATTAGACCCATACATTTCTATACTACGGGATATTATAGTGATACATCTTCTGAGTACATACTCGATCATTCCTGTCATAATGTTGCATTATTTGCTGATCCAATAGTCATTACCATGGCTGAATGGATCCTTGATGATAGTATTATACTCGATATTCTATGCCTGCGCTGTTGGTTATGCCACAAATACAAACTTGTCAATAAAATCAGGTAATAGACATTAATTACCATATATATTTCCCAAGAATGAAGAGAGGCTTCGTATGAAAACAAAACAAAGCCAAAAAAAATACATAAGATAAACAATAGAAAAGAGAATCTTCATTCGATTGGATAGTGAACATGATCAATTGGCTCCGAAATCCAAATCATCGCATTTCCGATATATACTCCAGCAACGATTGGGCTATAAACGAGATATAAAAGCAAACAGAAACCCTGACCATGCATCACTCGTATTGCACAAATTGATATCATCAAAAATAAAATAAACTAACTCATAATCTATCCGCCGTAATGATTAAACCATATATACGCTTCTGGAGGAGGGGGTTCTTTGATCTATAGACAAAAAGGAGCACGTAGGTAAATAGGTAAATGGGTTGGTTGCCAGGGCTGTCGGGCATTACCCTAGTCAATGATGAGTGGCAGAAAGAAGCACAAGAATGGTGCGTATTGAAGTTAGTCAAGGTAGCGCCAAACCAGAACTCAGATAGTCCTCTACTGAGTTCGCCAAACCAATTCCAAGATTTGGTCTCCCTTCTCGGGATCGCGATGCACGTACCATTGCCGTACCTTGTTACCGTCGAGAGCGGATTCTTCGAGCATATAGCTGAACTTATCCCAGTCCTTCCCACGCAAAGGACCGAACTCGTGCAAATATGACTCGTGTACTGCGCCATTCTGGCCTTCCCATGTAAGCTCCATGGTCTTGTCTTTCGGGTCAACCTCCTGGCTGTACTTCATGACCGAGAAGCCATTCGTCAAAATCCACCCATCTGCGAACTTCCATTGACGCAGAAGGCAACTATCGCCGCACAGCTCGCTGACGACGCTGAGTTTTGCCATGTCAATATGGAACCAGGATTTCCAATGATGTACGGAGAGCGGCGGTTGTCGTCCGGACTCGAAAAACCCGGAAACGTCGCCCTGAATGTCCAGTTGATGTAGTCGGTGATTGATGGTCAAGTGCGTAAAAGTGTGCTGGTATATGCATAGAGAGATCCTCCGATCGCCGGTATGGTCCGTATTCAAACAGGCTTCGAAGACTTCCGGTTGGCTTATTTCCTCCACGAGGGGACGAGATAGGAAGATACCGGCGCCTCCAAATCCCATCAAGCCAAACACGCCGATCTGCGGGATAGACTCTGAAAGACCCCCGACGTACACAGGTTGAGTATCATCATATTCCCCGAGTGCCTTCACTAGTTCCGCCATGGAGAGGAAAAAGGTATCGTCGTCAATGACGACGGACCATCGGGTCTGCGGCCGCATGTGCTTTCCCAAATGCGAAACCAAAGTGAAGTATCGACGTTGGTACTCTTCGTCATTTTCCGTAATATACAAATTTATCCCGAGGGAGTCAGCCTTGGCCTGGACCTCGTGCGTTCGTTCGTCATCATCCGGTTCGATGAGAGCGAAGATGCGAGTTTTGGTGTAACCAGCCCAGTGAGAAAACGCATCTAGTGAGTCATTTAGTCGTCCCAAATTTGTCGCAACGCCGAAGTCAATATGCGATGCGTCCACGTTTCTTGGGGGTTGGGGAACCTGCACAGTCATGGGCTCCGGGATCATACAATCGTCCTGCGATTGCGGAGCCGAAAGGCGATCTGGGCTTTTCAACAATTTCTGGTCGAATAACGGCGTCTGGAGATTTTGTCTCATGGGTACCGCGTCACTGGGAGATGGAACGGCAATCACCTCCCGGCGCACATACTGTGACAGTTTATGGACATCGAGACGGCGAAGGACGTCCAAGTCTGGCTGACATTTAACACTGGAGGCGATGGTGATATTGGAGACGGCATCAGTAGCTGGCTGCTGATATTCGATCTGTGGCCAGAGAAAGAAGGAAAAAGCGCCCACTACACAGAGAGCGACTGTAAAGCGTAGTGTCTTCTTCTTCCATATCCGCGAGGCGCCCACTGGAGAGGGTTTCTCTCCAATCTTCGCCAACATTATTGGGAATTCTAGATGTGAATAGCGGAAGAGGAAGATGGAATTAGTAATTTGAGTACCGCACCAAAAAAATCATAAGCATCTCGATCATCCAGCACGGCACCAAATGGTAGGATGAACGAGAACAAGTGGTAACGAATGGAAGGGAAGGGAAAGGAAATGAAAGAGAGATGATATACAATAAAAAGAACGAAAACAGGAAATGAGGGAAGATCGCTCGAAACAGATTAATAAGGTCCGTACGGGGGTTGCAATGACGGTCGTAAGTCAGTGCCGACCGATATTAGAACATTAAAAAGGAAGCAGATTGAGTGTTAAAAGAGGCAAAGAAGGTAAAGATCCACCCGATCAACGGAGACCTGGCCCATGGGTTTTAACAGCCAACGAGTCTCTGGCCCTGGATTCGGCTTTTGGCGGGGAGAAGACTGGCGACGAAAGCAATCATTTCCAGGCGGAGATAGTCCAAACGATCGACCATGGGACCGACCATTCTGGGATCTTTGGAATCGAATAAGATGGCGTCTCTCAGTCAGGACAGCACCTACCTCCTGGAGCCGTGGTTTTTCACAGGGGGTTGATCGGCCGTGGATCCGAAAATAGGAGAATTTAGTTGGCTCAGTTGGAACTTTCGGTCGGTGGCGCTCAAGCACTGTATGTGCATACTTGTCCAGTTGTGATATTATCTCCTGCGCAATGGACGATTGCTCATTGCTCATTGCTCTTTGACCGTGTATCGAGACAGGATCTACTAGGGGTTTGCCTTGGGTGTTGACACAAATCATTCCTCTCAAGAATACAGAGTATGTACCTAAACAGCGTCGTGGCTAGAGAAGTGTCGCAAACGAAGATGTGCGGGAAACATTCTTTTGGAGACACATCGCGGGCCCACGGGATTACGACGGCTGCAGGTGAATTTCCTTGGCATCATTTCCTTCTCATCCATTTTGGAATGTTGACTTTTTTTTTTTTTTTTTTTTTTTTTTTTTTTTTTCCCCTTCTTCCCTTTTCCCACTCAGTCTCTTCTTCAATAAGTTGCATATACGGAGTATAATACTGGAGACTACGGAGTAGACGGATGGAATCCATGTACCCCGTATGCATCCTCATACCTATTAGATACATTAGATATAAATAGATGAATCAACCTTTTCCATATCACCTGATTCTCCAGATTATATAAGTAACAGTACCGTACTCCGTACATTGTATCACCATCACCATTTCAGTTGACCCTGCATTGCAAAAGGCTTCCTCAACATAGAAAATCAGATATAAAAAGATCTAGACCCAGACCTGTTTTAGGGTCTGGCATGTTCTAGCCACTAGCTACACTACACCTTGCAGGGTGTGATACATGATCATTGATTGACTTCTAGATTAAAGGGGGGGAGAATCTATACATAGTATACGGAGTACACTAAGGAGTACTCCGTACTCCGTACGTAAAGTACTATCTATCTATCAACTGTATTATTGTTCAGAATTTAGGCATACCTTTTGTGCCTGTTCAGATTATGTAATTATACAGATAGTTAGCCCCAGCATAACTACGGCCAACCAAATACCCTCTTAGTGCAAAAAATTCCCCAATAGAGTAAGTATCTCACTTCCGCACAGATAGTCCAAGACTAGATGGGACTGTGGTGTTACACAAGACTATAACTCTTAACCCAACATTCTGCCCTCTCTGGGGCCACACGGACCATCGTCCCGACCGACCAACCGACATCCTACGTATAAACACCTCTCCCCCATGGCGACCCAATCGCTGAGTTCGCTGTTGCAGCGAACATCGATTGACGATCACGAGGAGGTCCTCCGTTCATCCAATGCAGCGTTGGCCAAGTCAAAATCAGACATCCAGGCGCAACATGCGAAGGTAGTAGCATTGCTCAAGCTGGACCGCTATGAGGACTCTCTGCGTGTCTTTGAAGAGGGAGGCGATGTCCTGAAGAAGCGGGCGGCTTTGGAATACGCTTATGCCCTGTACAAGACCGGGAACTTAGATGAGGCGATCGAGGTAGCTTCGCAGGTTGCCAATGATAGAGGGGCTCGCCACTTGGAGGCTCAAGCCGTACGTCGTCAATGTTGTCGGACCACATGGTACCGCAAAAAGGTCATATCTAACCACCTGGTCCGATAGAGCTATCGTGCCGAGAAATTTCGCCGCACAGCTGATCTCTACGAAGATCTGACGAAAGACGAGACTGCGCTTGCAAACGAAGAGAACGACTTGCGGATCAATGCGTGGGCTGTGGATGCACAGTTACAGTGGAAAGGATATCCCGACTATGTCCGCCATAATCGGCCTACGAGAGATGATCTGGAGGCCTTTGAGACCGTATACAATGCTGCTTGTCTCAGTATCGCCAAGGGGGAGTTTGGGCAAGGAGAGATGTTACTGAAGCGGGCGAAAGGTTTGTATTGGTCAAATCGCTATAAGCGACAAGGGTTGACCATATGTGCGCAGAGCTATGTCGGACGTCGGAGGACCTTCTGCCCGAAGATAGGGCCGCTGAGTTGCTCCCAATTGCTGTGCAGCAGCTGTATGTTTTAATCCGTCAAGGAAAGTCGGAGGAAGCAGAGTCGATGCTGGAGGAGATTTCCGTCAATGAGTATGCATCTCCCACCAATTCAGCGATTACTGTTGAAGCTCATCGTTGCACAGTCTCTCTGAACTTTCCACAAAGCGAGTTGCCCTGAACAACGTCACGCTTGTCCGCGACACTATGACCAATCCCTACGCTCTCTACAAATCCTTACATGCGACTCCCGTGTCCACCCTCAATGATCGGCTTTTCGACTACCAGGATAACATAGTGACCGGTAATGTCCACTCGGCAGACCTCCTCGTTCAGAAGTATGACGGTATCATCCGGTCAACTTCGAAGTCACTCTCCCAAGCACCATACCCATCCGCTAAACCAAGCGTAAACCTCCTATCGGTCTACAATGCTGCTGCCCATGCACGTGGCCTAACCGGCACACCAGCCCTTAAGGCGATTCTACCCGCACTCGAAAGGCGGCCTAAAGACATCGGAATAGCGCTCACGGTCGTACAGCTCTATGTGGCCGAAGGTAATACTACTTCCGCAATCGCCACTTTAGAGAAATCCCTGCAGCTACTCGAAGAATCCATTTCCGAGCAGGATAAGGAGGTCCGTTTCAATCCAGGACTGTTGGGAATTCTCGTTTCGCTCTATAAGCTCGAAGGCCGAAGAATCCAGATCAGATCGGAACTCGCCAAGGCCGCAGCCTACTGGCGGGAACACACTGACGCGCCTTCCTCACTTCTCCGCGCAGCAGGCGAGTCTTTGTTGCATTCGTCAGATCGCTCGGATCTTACGACTGCCGGTGATTTTTTCAAGGCTCTTTATCAAAAGGACAGGAATGATCGATTTGCTATTGCCGGTTATGTCGCATCCCAGGCAACCCTGGACTATGCAAAGATTGAGTCTCAGGTGGACAGTCTCCCTCCAATTGATGATTTGATCTCGGACGTCGACGTGAACGCGCTAGAGTCGGACGGTATATCCCCTCCTTCTTCGGCTGCCGCTGCCGCCATCGCTGGAGCAAGGAAGAGAACATCTGTCGATAAACAAGGCCGCGGAACAAAGCGAGTAAGGAAGTCTCGTCTCCCCAAGGACTACGATTCTAACAAGACGCCTGATCCGGAACGCTGGTTACCTCTTCGCGACCGTTCTACTTACCGGCCCAAGGGCCGGAAAGGCAAGCAGCGCGCCGCTGAACGGACACAGGGAGGTATCGTTAATGAAAAAGCAGAGGAGTCACCTGCGCCCGTGGCTCAACCGCAGAAGTCTCAAGGCGGAGGAGGCACTAACAAGAAAAAGAAGAAAGGGAAGCGGTAAATTTATTGGTGAACACTTGCGCATAATCAACAGGCCCTGTCTTGCATATTAATTGGCAAGGAAGGCGTCGTCTTTTATATTAGAGTTGATTTCATTTGTCGATTAAGAAACCAGCTTCAATATATCCAATCAATTTGCTTGTGTACGTCCATAACTCCCGCCATTCAGGCTAATATATCAGTAAAAACTAAGAAACCCAGAAAACATGGGCAATAATGGGAATGAATTGTCCGCCTGGTGTCAAAATTCAACAACAGACTCATCTGAATCAGTAAGGACATGTTACCAACTTAGCCAAGAGGAGTTCTGATCGTCCCGCACTGCCGGTCATACTGCTCAAAAATTGTCTGGAACAATTTGAGATCCTGAAGAGAATCTTTCGCGGTTGTCTGAGTAGGCTTGCCGTCAACTATGTACGCATGCAACGCCTTGAGCTCGGCGCTGAATGCATCCTCCCAGCTACTCACGCTCTCCGTCCTTTTCAGATTCCCCTTGTCATCTGCTGTTTCCACAACCACCCTTGTCGGCTGGCCCTGAGCATATGGCAAGTCATAATACAGGCTAACAGTCTTGGTATTGCCGTAGAGAGCTAGATGTGCATCACATCGTGGCACAGAATCGGTTCCTGTTTCATATATCAAAGTGAACGGGTGTTGACCCCGGCTAACGCTGCCATTGTAATGAAACACGGCCGAATAGAAGGGTTCGTTCACTGTGATATTAGAAATGGCATCGGGGTAACCAAGCGTATCGCGCATCAACCCCAAATCATGACACCCCAGGGATGCCAAAAATCGACTCAAGGAGAGGCGCTCCTCGGTCAATTCTTCGCCCTGAAAAACTTCCTGGAGAAGGCAATGACTCAGTCGCTCACCATGCTGGCCCCCGTTCGATATACTGCCCTCCACACTCGGTAGTTTGTTCTTCGGTGTGGTAGCTGAGTGTGCCGAATGTGGCCCTGCGATATTCCGGCATCGAGCGTAGAAAATCCGATCCAGGCTAGCAGCTTCCCTCTTAAACTCCTCGAAACAGGGCGCGTACCGACGCGCGGAGGCAACAAGAACCTTCGCTTCGTTTGGGGCCCGCTTCTCGGCCTCGATTATACGCTTTGCGCTCGGAATACTCAAGCTGACTGGTGTTTCTACCATAACATGCTTGCCAGCTTCCAGAGCTGCAACGGTGTAGAATTCATGATATTCATTCGGCATGAAGTTCAGGACAAGGTCGATGGTCGGGTCATTGAGAACTTCATCAGGGTTGGAGGCAATTCTGGGCAAGTCATTGCTGATGCTGTCTTTCAGACATAGCTTGAGCGAGTCGTAGATAACAGCGACGCGATAGGATTCATGGAGTGCGCGAAGAACAGGAAGGTAGAGGTTTCTGATGGCTTGGCTACCATCTGTGAGGATGCCAACTTGTAGGGATTTTTGTGTCATTCCGACTTTGTTAACTAAACTATGTCACGTCGGTGTTAGGAAACAAAGAAGCGGAGTAGAGATGGGAAAACAAGAACACAAGGCATAGTACTCACTCAGTACAGGTGAAAACGCCCAGTTAAATGTGTGTGTATGTCAAATGATAAAAAGATCAGAAAGCTCCGTAAGAAAAGAACCGCAGATGTTCATGCTTTATTAAAACAATTTCTCCAAAGGTGGTCGCCAAGTATGTCTGGTGCAAGGGATCTTGGGGGGGTTGACAGCCAAGGCTGAGGACGCGCGCAAAAGTACTGTGCATACATACAAAGAGAAAATAGGGGAAACGTCACATCGCTCTTTCTCTCTCACCGTCTTTGCTTCTGCCGATGTGTTTTAAATTTCTTCAGAAGTGACATCAGTGGCTACATACCGGTTTGGAAATGAGGTTCCCATCCTAAGGTATGTACCTTGTTTCTTTCTTTGGGTTTGTTGGGGATTGTTTATCCGACGTTTTCCCTCCAAATTTGATAATCAGTCATATCCAGTATCTACCTGTGACTTATGTGTAAAGTATTCTGATGGGGATATCATGGGACAGGTCCATAGTAGTAGTATTTGTCCCTATAGTGGATACGAGGTGGTGAAGACGATGCAGAGAAGGCTACACATGAAGGATCATGGATCATTACCTAGAAGCTATGTGACATGTCGATCCTGAGAAGACTCCTCCGTATGGACAGGATGATTTGACCAGTGATCCACAGGCCAGGTAGAGAGCAGAGTACAGTAATTCAAGGGCCATGGACCAGGTGTGAAGTTGTGACCAATTGGGTATAGCACCGGGATCACTTGACCTGAAGGAAGGGTGCATGACAATGATGTCATGACAGTCAAAAGAAGGACTTCAGAAATCAAGCGTCGATTGGTTTGTCTTGACCGGCTAGGCTGAAATGGAACTCAGCCTTATGGATCTAGATTTAAAATGTATGTATGTATGTACATACATACATACATACATCCTATGTATTATGTACATACATAGTACATATAAACTCCATAATATTGTGGGGTTATGAGAAATTCAATACTCTGTACGGAGTACTAACGGAGTATATATATATATATTTTCAGTATGAGATAAGATGAGCCCTGGATCCATGGAAACTTGTCTTACAGGGGAATAAGCATTTCCGAACTCATGATATAATTTTATTTCATGAAGTACTGTATATATTTCATTATGAATAGGTGTAGACATCTATGGATATTACAGTAGTAGTACCTACTAGTAGTACTCCTAGTACTTGCTGTCGTATATTCAGAGTACTATTTACCCTATCGCTACATCGTTTTAAGGTATGTACTTAAAAAAAAAAAAGCACCCGATGACCTTCGAGTAGAACCTCGTATTATCCATGACATGCAGCTGCCAGCTGAAAAAAAAAAAAAAAAAAAAAAAAAAGCGGGCCTCATGACGGCGTGGGTCCCTCATTTAATTCCCTCTTTCTCTCAACTCTCTTGTCTGTATCTTGATTCTAGTTTTAATTTCTCCGACAGTCACGACCCAAAGGAATCAGGCGTAATATCCTCCACCATGGGTGTAAGTTCCCAAAGTTCCAATATCTATTTCCCCCCCCCCCCCTCCTCCTCCCGCCTACAGGATTGACGACAGCAATCTTCAACCCAATAAAAAAGGGTACCAGGGCTAATCTCTGCATATGACATGCTTCTAGTTTGCTTCTAAGATCGCTGGCAGTCAAAACTCGCAGAACATGAGTAATAACAACTCGGGCGCATATGGAGGGGCATCTCCCACAGGCTACACGGGCGGCCCTCCTGCAGCGCTGCAGCCTGCTGCTGGTATTCCCAGTGGATACAAAGTGAGTGCACCCACTAGTAATAACTAAAGTAGTAGCCAAGCTACACTATATTTTCAAGTTACTGCTACCCTATGATTGCCCCTCATTACTGCCGAAACGACGTAACCCTTTTCACCAACCTTTTCTGAAGTCCCTGCTGATTACTGATGATCGTTGCGCATCGTAGCAGCAACAGCAACAAACCCAGCAACCCCAATATCAGGCTTATCCAGGTTCTCCTGCTCCATCCGGCAACTCGGTAAGCCAAATTTGTTTGCTTCGTCGTTTGTTTTTCTTTTCGATTTCTGCCTTACCGGCTCGTGTCGCCACCCCTCCACAGTCAACTTGAAAAGTGAATCACTTCTTACCCCTGTCTCTCTTCTTGACTTCCCATCGGGTGCCAACATCTTGGACTTTACGTTCTTCATTCTGTATTCCTCTTTTGATCTGGACTCTCCCGTGCAACGATGTCGCGACCTTGGTATAACCAACGAGGGCATCTTCCACAGCTCGTACGTCCTGGTTCGGCCTCGCCCTATCCGGCCTCCCCGCCGCCGCCCCAACAGTACCAGGCGTATGCCCCTTCAGTGCCGCCAAATAAGCCAGCTCCCTTACCGTCTCCAGTATCTCCAACTTATTATGGGTATCCTCATCTGTCTCAATCACCCGCGCCCCAGAGTTATTCGCCAGCGCCATACGGTTCGGCTCCTCCACCGCCACAGGGATATCCTCAGGCTCCTCTTTATGGATCAGAACCCCCCTATGGGCCACCTCAAGGCTACGGCAGGCCTCCTCCGCCAACCCCACATGGCCTGTCATATACTAGATCTGCGCCTGGACCACAGTATCATCCACAGCCATCATCTCATGTACATAGTCATCCCACATGTCTTTCCTTGTCGCATGCTTCTCTGGTTTCTTTTGGAAAACTTCCTATTACGTTCTTTAGCCAAGAAATTCAACTAACTGAATGGAACTGACAGGGACCAACATATCCTCCGCAGAATGCACCTTATCCCGGGGCCCCCCCACGTCCTCCGCAGCAAGGAACGCCTGGACCATCCGGGCCGGGACCCCAAAATGCTCCCTATGGCCCTCCAGGAGGCGCGCCTCCCGCTCTCCGAGCCACTGAGCAGCAGGTGGCCGCCTACCGCCAGCTTCTGATTGGTACCATCCAGGAGAAAAACCTTCAATCCTTCTATCCTCCTGAGAAGCTGGATTTAGTCCTTCAAAGCCTAGCCAACGATGCACCAGTTAAGATCAATAAGATAGTGCATGAATGGGGAGTGCCGACGGAGGTAGCCACCGACATCATCAAACTGTCCCTCTTCGATGTTATTCTTTATGTAGATGACAGTGGATCCATCGAATTCGAGGAGAGAGGCGTGAGAAAGGAACAACTGAGACAGATAATTGGCATCGTTGCGACCGCTGCGTCTACCTTCGATCAGGATGGCATATCGGTGCGGTTTATGAACTCTATGGAAGTTGGCGATGGCATCCGCAACGTGGATGATGTCAATATCCTAGTCTCACGTGTCCGTTTCCAAGGCCTGACGCCCCTGGGAACGGGGTTGAAGAATAAGGTTCTCGACCCAATGGTCGTGGGACCCGCCAGAGCAGGCCGCTTACAGAAGCCGGTACTGATCATTACCATCACAGATGGGCAGCCAGCCGGGGAACCTCTCGATTCCGTGGCTAACTCAATTCGCTATGCCGTCGAGGAGGTGTCGCGGACTCCTTCTGGACGAGGCGCTGTTTCATTCCAATTCTCGCAGGTGGGCAATGATTCGAAAGCACGTGATTTCCTTTCCAACTTGGATGAGGACCCGAGCATCGGAGGGTTGATCGACTGCACTTCTAGTAAGTTGCTCATATGTTTCATGTCAAGTCGACAAAGCATGTTGCTAACACTTTTGGCAGATTTCGAGGTTGAGCAAGACGAAATGTCCCGTGCCAACCCTCCTATCTACCTGACTCGAGAGCTCTGGGTAAGTAAACACTATGTCAAAGCCGAAGGAGGTTACAGACTAAGAAATTCTTAGTGCGCTAAATTGATGCTTGGTGCTATCGATTCTTCTTATGATACCAAGGATGAGAAGGCTGCCGGCGCTGCCGGCGGACCTCCTGCACCTCCTGGACCCCCTCCGCCAGGCCAGTACGGCGGGTACAACCCAACGCCTGGTTACGGCCAGCCAGGAAACCTTAATCAACCTCCACCACCCAGCCCATATGGCTCGGGGCCAGGATACGGTCAAGCATCTTATCCTCCTAGCCAAGGCCAGGGCCCAGCACCCGGCTATGGACAGCCATACGGATATGGATCTCCTGCTCCTCCTTCTGGATATGGACAGCCTCCTACTGGTGCCACGAGAGGCTTCCATCCGCCACAGAGTCCTTACGGATATGCCCCCCCTCCGCCACCACGATACTAGACAAAGGAATGAGAAAGGAGCGCAATGGAAAGGGGCTTTCTCCCAATGGCAGGATATCCGGTTGTTACCATTATGATTACGATTTCCTCACTTACTTGCTTCCACGGTAAATTGGCTAAAAGCTACTGGGTTGATGGAATTGGTCAATGGTCAAGAATAGAGTATACGTCGATATTGTCTTTCTGCTGCATGCAACGTCTGTATTTCACATGGGACTTGCATTAGGTTAGTCTGGTAACTAATAATTGATGACTCACATTGTTAATCCAAGAATGAAATGTTGTTGAGGGCTAGTAGTTGAGATAGCATTATTCGTCGGGGTACGGAGTACTCCTACCTAGGTAGGTACCTAGAGTAGGGGTAGTAGGTAGCGGTAGTGGTAGAAGCTGTGTTTTCACTGGAAGTTGCCCCCGCTGGCCGATCCACGTGACCCCCTGTTGTCCACCGATCAGGGCTCATGATGGGGACAGTACTCCGTACCTAGTAGTGGTGTCTTTCTCTCTCTCTTTCTGGTCTGTTTTCCCACTTGGGGACATAGCGGCGAAGTACGGTATAGTGGCGGCCTTAAATGGGTGCCTAATGTAGTCACAAGTAATCCATGTCAGTGACTTGTACGCCCTGACGGCAAAGTTCAGTCAACTTCAGGTTGGCCCCCGCTTCTGGGTTTGATTTAATCCCCTCCCAATTCCTTGGAATCCTTGCCACCACCCACTTCTTACCCACAAAGGCTGGGTAAATTTCAAGCCTGTGGGTGGTCAACCTGACAAGCATAACCGTAGGTAGGATTCAACTTCCCGGGGGTTGATCCCGTGGATTCTGATTGACGACTGAAGAGGTACGTTGAAAGGATATCCATCTGGAATGAATGGAAGACATCCCGCTACTGAACCCTGGGATGGGTAACACAGCCAACTACACAGACGAGGCTGTGCATTGTAATGTATGTACAGAGTACGTATGTACTTCGTATGTACATACCAGATACGCCCACGAGAGATTTGGATTCTAAGAGTAGAATTTTTCTAATTTTTTCTTATTATATGTTATGTTAGTGTGGCCGTAAGTCTTGACTATCAAAGTGAAATATACTCTGTACTCCATGGCATGAGGGATAATTTTATTTGATTGATGGCAAAAATTTGCCCATTTTCTGTATTTGAGTTTCCGTTGTCAATGGGGCTGCGTTGACTTTGCGTGGCCTCACTCAAGCCGCCACGCAGTGTAAAGCCTTTTGAAGGTCCTTCTGGATAGGTAGGTAGTTGTTGTTCCCCCACCTACCGCCATCGAAAAATTATGGAAGGCCGTAACTAATATCTACTAGTAGTGACGGGGCCGTCGCACGGGCTAAATTTACGGAAGGATTTTCTCCAATTCATTTTATCTTTGATCTGTCGCGCTCATCTTACTGACACAAACTGATCTTCCTGAGGCATTTATACATCCCGTCAAATATTTTAAGGTACCTAGTACTGTTTCAAATTTCAACTTTTCTGCTCTCCATAAGTTGGTGTTATGGATTTTCGGGCATCTTACCGCATTCGGTAAGTCTCCAAACTCTGGGCACCTGCATTGCAACCATCGGAATCAATCTGTTGCAAAAAAGGCCTCGACCTTGTCGCCGCCTGCGGAAGGACTGGTCCTAGTAGTCTAGCTGTCGACTTTCGCATTGTTCGCGGTGTGTTTTGCCATCTCACCACGGTCTCTTCGTGCTCTGCTCTGCTCTGTTCTGTTCTTCTTGTTGATACCTTATTGTCATTTTATTCTATTTTTTTTTTGCGTTCATTGTTGACCTATGGTCTTCTGCCACTGTCGTTTTTCGTCCAACAAACGGTTGTCGTGTCATACGTTGCTGTAGCCACTTGAGTGAAGGATGAGCCAGGTCTATTCATTATATTTCCACCGATATACCTTACAATCGCTTTCTGGTGCATTTTGAATATAACTTCGCAACATCCCAAGGAGTCATTGGACGAATCAGACCTTACATAATTGAGCCGTCAGGCTTTTCGAGGGAAGATCATTCTCGTGATGCCCAACCAGGATGCGAGGGTCGAAGCAAATCCGGACGCGCAAAGAGGGACGTCTAGTGAAGCTCGTGTAGTGGTGGAAGAAGTGTCTGGACAGGACTCTAACCTGGGATCAGCGCTTCCAAGGAGCCATTCCGTGAATGTTCCATCGCGGCATAGTATCAGTCACGAATGGCCGTCCATCACACCGGCACGAACACTTTCAGATTCCGGACGGAGGAACTCCCATCAACCCCGTGTTCGGTTCTCGGCTGATCTCGAACGCCCCATTGTGGAAGAGCCTAGGGATTCTCATCATGATAGGAGACCGAGTTCCAGGGGATTGACTGTCGATACCAGCATTACACACCAGGGTCGTTTGCCTGCTAGATCACCAGAACACAGACCGATTTCGCCTCTTTCCCCACACTCCGCACAGAACGCAGACTCAGGTCGCTCGCGATCGCGCAATCGTGGGTATTCGCTTCGGCGGACTATCTTTGCCAAAAATATTGTCTCAGCTACTTCCCCTGGGGCTGTGTCGCCTGATGATATTGAATTAGGCCAGCCTGTGAGTCCGCAACGGGAAGCTTCTAGGGAAAGCGGACAGAGTCAGCCGACGCCGAGCGACGGGGAAGGCCATGGCACTCTTACGGGGGATAGACAATGGGAGCGCAAGTCGACCGAAGATGAGAAACAGGAGGTTATCTTCACTCAAACTTCGGCACCTGAACATAGTTCTACTCATCTAGACGATACTTCCACGGCATATTTTTCTTCTGATTTATCGGAAGGTCTTAAGGGACGTAGGCACATGTCTACTAGTATCTCTTATGAGAAATGGTTAAAGCGACGGGCTGCCATTGCTACAATTGAGGCTCGGTATGAGGCAATTACGGAGTCTGTTCGCAAGACAATCCTTCGAATCAAAGACATTCCCCCTAGCAAGGATGGCCGACAAATCGATCTTGATCCTACTAGAACAGAGGATTTGATTGACGAGAGGACCGGAAAGCCCTACTGTGGAAATTGGATTCGATCTAGTCGTTACAGTCTCTGGAGCTTCTTCCCTCGGCAGCTTTTCGCCCAGTTCACCAAGCTAGCCAACTTCTATTTTCTCGTGGTGGCGATTCTGCAGATGATCCCTGGCTTGAGTACGACTGGTTCCTTTACTACCCTAGTTCCGTTGTTGATCTTCGTGAGCATCTCCATGGGGAAAGAAGGGTTTGACGATTGGCGTCGTTATCGTTTGGACAAGGAAGAAAACAATCGCTATGCGTCCATTTTGCGTCCAGGTGTTGGAATAATGGCTCAGACTTCCGCTAGTGACAGCGTTTCTGTAGCCAGTGATTCCCAGGATTGGGCTTTGGTAAAGTGGAAAGATATCAAGGTGGGGGATGTTATCAAACTCGAACGTGATCAGCCTGTACCAGCGGACTTGATCTTGCTCCATGCAGACGGTCCTAACGACATCGCTTACATCGAGACAATGGCCTTGGATGGTGAGACAAATCTGAAAAACAAGCAGCCATGTCAGCCGGTCGCGAAAGTATGTGCCACAGTCGATGGGGTTTGCGGCAATCCTATGCACTTCGCTGTCGAGGATCCAAATATTGACCTCTTTAAATTCGATGGAAATGTGACGATTGCCGCTGGCGAAAAATTGCCCCTGACCAATAATGAGGTTGTTTACCGAGGCAGCATCATGCGTAATACTGAGCGGGCGATCGGTATGGTCATATATACTGGCGAAGAATGCAAAATTCGAATGAATGCGAACAAAAATCCTCGAATCAAGTCACCAGCACTCCAAGGCCGTGTCAACCGGGTCGTCATGCTGATTGTACTCTTGGTGGTCGTGCTAGCAGTGGCCTGTACCGTTGCATACATGTACTGGTCGGAAGATGTTGAGCAGAACTCGTGGTACCTCCAGAAGGCCAATGTGTCATATGGTCCAATCTTCACCTCTTTCCTGATTATGTTCAATACCATGATTCCTATCTCACTCTACGTGAGTATGGAAATTGTTAAAGTCGCTCAAATGCTAATGTTAAACGCTGATATCGACATGTACGATCCGGAGAGTGACACCCCAATTGAGGCACGGACATCCACTATCAACGAGGACCTTGGCCAAGTCAGCTATATCTTCTCGGACAAAACCGGCACGTTGACTAACAACTCGATGCGCTTCCGCAAAATGAGTGTCGCGGGAACCGCGTGGTATCATGACTCTGATCTGCGTGAAGAGGCAGCTAAAGAAGAAGGTCGAGAAAGGCTTATCCACAAAAAGCGGAGTTTCAAAGGCAAGAAGGCCATGACTCGCAGGTCTAATGTATCAGAGGCCCGATCGTTCCTCGCTAGACCCAGCTCGACGTCAGTCACTGACGGGCCACAAAAGAACGGCCGACCAACACTCGAGTACCATACCGCTGATATGCTCAAGTACATTCAACGCAAGCCTTATACTGTGTTTGCCCGCAAGGCTAAAATGTTCATCTTGGCCATGGCGCTGTGCCACACGTGCATCCCGGAGAACGATGAAAATGGGAATACCTCCTTTCAGGCGGCATCGCCCGATGAATTGGCATTAGTTATGGCTGCCCAAGAACTCGGATATCTTGTCAGAGATCGACAGTCAAACACTCTAACGGTCCGGACATATCTCAATGGGCCCGACGAGCCAGCCTCTGAAGAAGTCTACGAGATTCTAGATGTGATCGAATTCTCAAGTGCTCGTAAGCGGATGTCGGTCGTGGTGCGAATGCCTGATCAGCGAATTTGCTTGTTTTGCAAGGGTGCCGACAGCTTTGTGATGCAGTTACTCAAGCGAGCAGCTCTTGCGCAGGAGAAGGCGGTTGAGATTGAAAGGCGTGCTAGCAAACGCAAGGCGGCCGAAGCAAGTGAAATCATTAGGCGAAACAGCGAGTACCAGACTCGAAATAGTGGAGCCAGGACAAGCTTGAGTCGGCCTAGTATGACACATAGGCGTTCTAGTGTTTCCGGACAGCATATCTCTACGCTGCGGGAAAGTATCGATGTATGGCTCCGCGACAAGGAGACGGATGGCGGTATGTTGAACAGAGCGAACGATGCTGAGTATTATAGCCCCCGCCCTTCGGCTCAGATAGGACGACCATCTACTACCCTGTCGGACTCGGGAAGCTCGGTCAATAATGATGAAGAAGACGACTTGGTAGAGGAAGCTCTGGTGGTCAATGAGGCGGCTGTTTTCGAGAGGTGCTTCCAGCACTTGAATGACTTCGCCACAGAGGGGTTACGAACTCTGTTGTACGGCCACCGTTTCCTTGACGAAGCTATGTACGACAGCTGGAAGGCAGCCTATCGTGAAGCGTGCACCAGTCTTGTCGACCGACAGGAGAAAATCGAAAAAGTTGGCGAGCAACTTGAACAACAACTTGAGTTGACTGGGGCAACGGCCATCGAGGACAAGTTACAGAAGGGTGTGCCTGAAGCTATCGACAAGCTGCGACGAGCTAATATCAAGCTGTGGATGTTAACTGGCGACAAACGCGAGACAGCAATTAATGTGGGCCATTCATGTCGTTTGGTAAAGGATTACTCAACCCTGGTAATTCTTGACCAAGCGACTGGCGAGGTTGAACGATCTATTGTGAAACTAACCTCGGATCTTACACACGGTACAGTAGCACATTCGGTTGTTGTGGTTGACGGGCAAACGTTGGCGGTGATTGAATCAGACGAAACTCTGAAAGTACGATTCTTGAAACTTGCTATCCTTGTCGACTCGGTAATTTGCTGCCGTGCCAGTCCCAAACAGAAGGCCTTCCTTGTACATTCGATCCGCAAGCAGGTGAAAGATTCGATCACTCTTGCGATCGGCGACGGTGCCAACGATATTGCCATGATTCAGGAGGCTCATGTTGGCATCGGTATTACGGGTAAAGAAGGGCTGCAGGCGGCACGTATTTCGGACTACTCGATAGCTCAATTCCGGTTCTTGTTGAAATTGCTCCTTGTCCACGGCCGGTGGAACTACATGCGAGCTTGCAAATATACACTGGGAACGTTCTGGAAAGAAATGCTATTCTATTTGACTCAGGCGCTATATCAACGCTGGAATGGTTATACAGGCACCAGCTTGTACGAACCGTGGAGCTTAAGTATGTTCAACACTCTTTTCACATCCTTGGCCGTGATATTCTTGGGTATATTTACCAAAGATCTGGCTGCATCTACTCTACTGGCTGTTCCAGAATTGTACACCAAAGGCCAGCAACATGGGGGCTTCAACATCAAGTTATATCTGGGCTGGACGTTCATGGCTACATGTGAGGCGATGGTAGTTTACTTTACCATGTTTGGCCTTTGGGGAAGTGCGCTGTTCACCCACACCGGAAGTGATATTTTTTCAGCTGGGCTTCTCACATACACGGCATGTGTTATTATCATCAACACCAAGCTGCAGGCGTTGGAAGTCCACAACAAGACGTATCTGTCGCTCGCTGTGTTTATTATTTCGGTCGGTGGCTGGTTCGTGTGGGACATGATTCTCTCCCGCCAATACAAATTTAGTGCTGGAAATGGTATTTACCACGTGTCCGGCAATTTCATCTTTCAGTCAGGCCATGATCTGGCTTTCTGGGCGATCTTACTCCTCACGGTGGTGGCCGTTATAGTGTTCGAGATCACCGTGAGTGCATTGCGGGCCAATCTTTTCCCAACAGATGTGGATGTCTTCCAGGAGTACGAGCAGGATTTGGGAATCCGCAAGAGGTTTGAGGAGGCCGCCGCATCGGAGCTTCGACAAGGTTGGGACCACGGCATCAAAAAATCCAGTCTTGAGATGGCATGCGAAGCGGAAATGGAGGCGCGAGAGAAACAGGTGCAGGAACTGCTCTCCCGGCCGAGAGTGATGACCAAGACAGGATCTGGTCAGATGGGCACGGATATGGAAGTGGAATTGGATGGCTATAACAGCAATGCTAAGCACGCTGGTGATCATGTCAATCACACGACAGAAGATGAAGCTATGACGACTACCCTTAGACGATCCGTCGAGATTCATGAGTTATTTACGAAGGGCTTCGGAGCGATCCGGAAGGGACACTTGAAGTGATCCTTTCCAATTTATTTTGGTACTTGTTTTCATCATATCATGTTATGGAATGCTTTTTTAAAAGCGTGATGGCGTTTGGAAGTGGATACCCCCCAGGCTGGACAGTCACTCATTCCTTTGGACTTGACCGTTACATTGTGTACATTATTGGTCGGCAAAATGATATTTATATACATCACAGAGTAGTATACGGAGTAAAGTGAAATCAACCCCGCCGTTTCAAAGAATAGTGCAGAATATATATAACTAGCTCCCAGAGCATAGATAGTGTTGTGAGCGCACCATTGTCTCGGGGGTACTAATCTTGTTCAGTCCCCATGAACTACGGAGTCGACCATTGTTATTGCCAACTGGTATAATTAGGGGCAAACAATGTGCAGTGTGCACTTCATCATCCGAACCCGACCAACAAGTAAAAAATAAAATAAAATAAAATAAATAAATAAATAAAAATAATAATAAGAAAGAAAGAAAGAAAAAGGTAGATACAACAATTTGGTCGATGCGACAGCAACGGGAAACCCCCAGCCACTATTAAAACCAAATGGGGCACGATCTTGTCGGGATCGTGTTGAATAACTCTTTTTTTTTTGAATTCGGTAGTCGGCAAAGGCGCAAGGTAAGAATATTTAATTAATAGGTATCCGTACTCAGGATGTACATACCTAGGTACCGTCCCGTGCAGAATGGAAAAATCTGGATTCGAACTAAGCCAATGTACTCCGTACGGTGTTAAAACTTAAGGTACGGAGTAAGTATACTTAGTAGACTAGTAGTAAGTCCAGTGTGGTACCTCATCCTCCCCTCGCGGGTACCTACAGTCTTTCCCTGCAGAGATGAAACGATAGTCGGGTTGTTTAAATGATGGCCAGGATTATTGCCTTGGTGGCCTGGTACAAGGCAAGCAAGGATGGATTATTATTAATTTTTTTTTTGCCCATTTTTCCATTTTTTCTTCTTCTTTCTTTGTTTACCTAGAGAGGAATATTTATGTTACTTCGGATGGAAAGGATTCGGTGGATTGACTAGTAAGTACGGTAGTACCTGAGCAAAGACTCCGTACTCCGTACTCCGTACTACGATTAAGAATGTCCTGTCACCTGTGTAACTAATCCGAGGTTAAGTTTAACTAGTCTCCTTCGCTGATAGGCAAGTCAAAGCCAGGTATGCTACCTGTCTCATTGAATTGGGTTGATGAACTCAGCGGGTCAGTTTCCTAAGTTCCTGGTATAGGCAACTTAGAAAAGAACTGGACCCCCTCTCCTCTCCCCCTATTTTAGTTAGCCTTTGATGGACGAGACCGGTCTTAGTCAGGAACATACCGTAGTTAGGTGTCTAACCCTAAGTTCAAGGTTGGGTTTCGGAGAATGGAAGATTCTGTGGCTGAGTTGGGTTGGGCCAATGGGAGCGTGCGAAAGGGGCCCGGGTGCTCGGATCATTGCGTTTGTCTGTATTTGGGTATGGGGCTGGCTCGCAGGTTGTTTCCTATTCGCATGTAGTACCTAGTAGTACGTAGATACTTGGATATGTCGGAGTCTGCAGGATTTGAATCTGCATTGTCACTTGGATTTTATTGAGGAATTCCTTGCATACATATATATATCTATATATACTGAGATAGATGTACTCCGTACTCCGTAGATGTACTGATGTATGTACATGTAGATGTAAATGTATAGGTGCGGTTTATATAGGTGTGATATGTACGTTGGTTACACTGATTGAGATGAGATGGCTTTGTTACTACTAGGTACTAAGGTACCTTACTTCAAGTTACTCATGACTCGGCTGTACCTTACTATGTTAGGTATGTGTGTCAGCCAGCCGGGTTGCTGGAATTTATCCATTGGAGAGGCTCCATTCTATGGAGTACTTCCATAGTCAGGTACAGTACCTAACAGGTACTAAGGTAAGATAGTCTAGTACACGAGTTGCCACGATTGCCCCCACCCCTGGCGCTGTCATGTCAAGCCACCCAATCAGTATACGCTGACTTGCGATGGGAGGGCGGGTACCTCGATCGAATCATGGAACAGGCTGGTCAAACCGGCACGGACGGAACTTCTTTGGTTCACTTCAAGGTTGGGGAAGGAAGCGAACAAGACCCAAGAAGAACTAGGAGGGAGGTAAAAATATATATATAAATATATAAATATATATAAAGAGGAAATAAGAGTGAATCATATAGGTACTACTACTACTAGTAGTTAGTAATTCCGGCGAATAATCCTTACCGAAAAGGGTAAATCGGTCGTTTGACACCGGTCAAGTCTAAGTATGTACCAACCGGTCTCAGGGCTCTGTGGAACTCCAACTCCTTCGAGGAAGAACTTCACGATTGAAGAACCTCTTTCTCCCACCATTTGGATTTTCTTCGAGATAGGGAGTACATGTCAATCGACTTAAAGGCTGGAATGGTTCGACTCGAGAGTAGCATCGCCTTGGCTTTTGCTTGTAGGGCGAAATCTTGTAAATCTGTAACAGTAGTATCATCTCATAACTACCGTCCATTCGGCAAAAGTGTGGATTGGATTGGTGTTGGTGTGATTTTCTGGTACAGTTGCTCCACTATCTTTCGTTTTCTGAAACCTCTTCTTGCCTCGCGGATCGCTTCCAGGATGGACCGGTCCAGGTCGTTTACTTTCCCGTTGGTTTCTTTTATTTGTATTTTTATTTTTCTGTCTTTCCCCTCCCCCTCTCTTAATTGCATTCGTATTATTTGGTTTTTTTTTTCCTTTTTCGGTCCTCCATTTCTGTGGATTTTAATTAATTGGGTTTAGAGACTAGGATAAAGTTGAGGGTCTTTGAACGTGGTTGCCGTTATACGTAACGGTCAAGTTAGCGGACCTTTTCTAGTATGTACTATATCGATAAAGGTATCAGTACTACGGAGTACTAAAGTACTAGATACTAGTAGATACTTGTCCGGCGTACAGAATACGGAGTACATCTGCAGTTACTATCTTTGGACTAAACAATACGATCTTGCGAAAATCCGAGAGGCAACTCGGCAACTACAGAAAGGAACCTTACAGAGGGACTAACTTAGTCCCCTCTGTACAGGTACGTCCCAACCCATCGATCATTGGATGACTACACTTGAACATGGAACAGCATTGGGCAGCATATTTCGATGCAGGGGCCGAAAACAGGGTGGTGGTCGTTTGTTGTTTTTCTTTTCTTTTCTTTTTCTTTTCTTTTTTCTCTCCTTCGCGTCGCTTCTGCAACGGGCGTTTGTTTTTCCCAGATCCAATTTTTCTTCTATTATTGAATATTTATGGGTATAGAGGATTCTATAATAAATCATCTTATATGGAGCGACCTTAAATTTTGAACCCATCTAGCAAGGATAAAAGAGAAAGACAGAAAAAGAGAAGAAAAGAAAAGAAAAGGAAAAAAGCAAGACAAAGTCGAGGCCCCGCGGAGACTCTCCTAAGGAACCGCCGATGCCAAAACAGCTAGCGCTAAGTCTTCCACACTAGGCCGGTTTGAGGATCTCCCATCTCCTGACCAGACTTTACGCTCTCACCAACCAACACCGTCCACTCGGCTGTCTCTTCTTTCCCTCCCTCTCTCTCTCCCCTTCTCTTCCTTCTTCCCTCTTTTCTTCCATCGACCATCCTTCTATCTTTTATTTTCTTTCCTTTTCACTCTTTTATTTCTTTACTTCTTACATTCTTTACTTTTATCATTATTTGCTCCCCGTAGTCGATCGTTCCACTCTTTTAACGATCGAATTAACCCCCGAGCTCTTCGCTTGCTTCCCTCTGGACGGTGAAACAACCCCCGATTTATCCTCGCCACATCGACTCATGCGATTTGATTAGCCGTCGCGCTTGCGAAAGACCCTATATACATTCTACCGTATAAGCTGCCTAGGTCAGCCAGTTATCTTTTCACCTCTTCGATTACGTTGACGCTTCTGCGACGCGCTCATATCCACTCGTGCTTGTGGCCTGGAATTAGATCCATTTTCAGCCCTAGCGCATCCATTCATTTGAATCATATACCTCTCTCGCGCTTGACGCAGCTTGAGAGATTTGGACATCCCCTTCGACTGTCGGCCGGATCGTCACATCGTCCTCTCCTTTTTCACCTCAATTCTATTTTATCTTCGGTCAATCACTGTAAATGATGTCTTCGACAGACACCCCTGATCCGTCTGCTATGTCGACTACTCCCACCACCACGGCACCGACTACCTCACCTTCATCAGCTGCGTCGACGCCGTCTCCATCTGCGTCTGGTGCCACGCCATCTTCTGCGGCACGTCGGCCGCAGCGGAAGAGTACTCTGACCCAACAACAGAAAAACAATAAGCGTCAGCGGGCGACTCAGGATCAGTTAGTTACTCTGGAGTTGGAATTCAACAAGAATCCAACCCCCACGGCAGCCACGCGCGAAAGAATCGCCCAGGAGATCAACATGACTGAACGGTCTGTTCAGATTTGGTTCCAAAACAGGTATGTCGCGTAGTTCTTTTTCACCCAAGTTCATTTTGTTGACCAGTAATTCAGGCGCGCAAAGATAAAAATGCTCGCGAAAAAGAGCATTGAAACGGGTGAGGGCTGCGATTCGATCCCAGAGTCCATGCGTCAGTATCTGGCCATGCAATTTGACCCCAGCAAGCCCGGCGCAAGAGACCCGTTTGGCCGCACAGGAGGTTATGGAACCAATGGCGCTTATCCGAACGAGTCCACTCCTTCTGGAAAAGTCGTGATCCATCACTTTACTTGTCGATCATTGACTATCGGTAGCTGGCGACGCATTGGGCAGAATGCGATGGACCTGGTCGTCTTCTATTCCCCCGAAAAAGCCTGCATGACTTACTACATCAACAATGATTCCGCGGGCTATAAAATCGAATACCCTTTCTCCTACATCAAGAATATTACTTTGGAGTCGGGTGACCAAGGCCCACAGCCAAATGGTGCTCCCCCAAGGCCCGGTGGCCTGGTTGTAGAATTGAACCGGCCGCCGCTCTTTTACATGGATTCTTCCAACTCTGGTGGATTTTACCAGTGTGGTGACTTTACAGAAGACCAGCAGGCTAGCCAGATCTTGGTGCACCACTTGGGAGGTCATCCGAAAGTTCTCAGCGTGCAGCTCGCCAAGCTGGTGTCATTGGAGTCGTTCCAGAATCGGCTAGCATATGCCAACTTCGCCGTGAACGCGCCAATGTCTCCTCCCTTCATCCAACGCCCTGCCTCACAGCCAAACCAATTTGCACCTGCATTTATGAATATGATTCCGGAAAGCCACACTCACTTAAATCTTCAGGTTCCTCGCGGGCACAGGCGCCAGAGGAGCCGTTCTGTCCCGGTGGCCGTTGACTTTTCCGCTTTGCAGACACCTCTTGCCACTTATAATTTGCCACAAACTCCGATGCATTTCAATCAGACGGAATCGAGCATCTTTGCACCCGTTCCTCAATCGGCGCATCCGTTGGCTGCAAACCTCCGGATCGACACCTCTGCCGCTTACGGGTTCGATCCCCGAGCTCATCCCATGTCTGCTACGACGGCGACCGCCTCGCCGTCCGACTTCGCCAGCCCCGGGCTTTTTTCCACCGGCGGCCATGGAGACTCAACCCCTGTTGCGACGACCATGGGAGCCCCCTTCAACTTGCCATTCGTCTCACCTCCCCTTGACTCATCCAACTTAGGAGCACAGTCTGCATCCTCATACTCGACGGTCAGCCACGCCGATCCCATGATTGCGGACCATTCGCCTCCGCTATCGAACATGCATGCGTCGCAGGAGATATACGGCATGAACAACGAGCATCAGCCTAATTTCGCGGAAGAGGCGATGCCAATGAATGGAATGTTTACCAAACATAACATGAACTTCACAGTCCCAACTTCTATGGGTCTGGAGGGAAACACTTTTGATTTGCCCATGCAGACTTTGTCCGGTCACACCTCACCGGGTGTTCAGGGCGACTACCAGATGGCGTCTATGGAAAATGTCGATCCGAATACATTCGCCCCTGGATCCTGAACCCCACACCTGTTCCTTTCAGTCCAGTTCAAACGGCTCCTGGGTTTCATTTCTTATGCCATGTCCAAGTATCACTTGACAGGATGGCAATTCTTTTTGATAGGCGTGGTTTCCTTACTCAGATTGTTTCAACCACTTTCCAAACGATTGGATGATGTTTTATCCACTGGAGATACCCAACCTTGACCAGTTACTTTCACATCCCTCTTTGGAGGGATAGGCAAGACTGACGCCTTTTCAGTCTCACCAACTTACATTGACGAGGATATATCCTTTGTTCTGTTATGCTATCAGCGTCACGCTTCTCATTGGTTTTCTCTTTCTCCCCTTTCTTCCCTTTTTCTGTTGTATTTATACCCTTCTCTTGGGCTGGTCCTTTCCCACTTTGTCAGACCTTTTGTACCAAACGAATCCCGTTGGACATTTTTTTTTCAACTCCCCTTGGCCTTCTTCTTCCTTTATCTTGACTTTATATACCTGGTCCGGGGCCTTTTAACGTGGTTATGCCAGAAAGTCGCACAATTGGCGAGATTGTTTGAATTCTCATTTGATTGGTGCTTGGGTTGGCGGGATTAAGGTTGTTTGCATATTTCTTTTGTTATGGTCATTTACCTGTCCTATGTTAGTGTTACTGGTTTGATCTTGGTGTGAGTTTGTTGATATCGACTTGGCATTAGTTGTCCAAACGATATTTGTTTCTCTTCCTGCGAAGCTGTGAAGTTCTTCGCGTGGATACTTCCGAGATCCATATCAATGTGAACCAACATCGAAGACAGACCATTTTCCCATCTCCAGTCCATCGTAAGTAACAAATGTAGTCATTTGCGTAAGTCGAGCTATATGTTTTATACAGGGGTATTTCTAATGCTAGAAGAAAATGTACAGTACAACGACGCAGGTAGCTATTGGCTGTGCCAGCCCCTGGGCGGAGGAGCTTTCAGCCCTTTGGACTCTCTCAAATATCTCTCCACCCAAACCTCCATCTTCTCAAGCAGATTCATTCCAGGCCTTCCGTCCTTCGGGTCAACTCCCTCCGCAACCCCATCGCGACACCAAACACTCCATGACCCCATCTTCGCCGCCATCAACACATCCGTTCCCAATCGGTCCCCAACGACTGCAATCTCATCCGCACCCTTCACCACTCCCCTCTCCCGAAACCATTCCAGCACCTCATTCCCACAAAATGGTTTCTTCTCACTTCCCTCTGGCAACCGAAACACAGGAATCCGCAATCCAGACAAGCGTTCCTCAAGCTCCCGCACCTCGGCATCATATCGCGGATGTGAACCGGCACGATTGGACACAATTAGGATCGAATCCGGATGTTGATCGCGGTTGAACGGAGAGGTGTGTGACGTGCGGAGAGCGTGTAGCTTGTCCAGGATCTGCGGAGGGAATGTCGTGGTTTTGGGGTGGCAGAGGGTGTTGTCCTTGTCTAGGACGAGGGCGCGGATGGTGGGCGACTTACTTTTGGATGCGTCTGGGGGTAGCAGATTGAGATGTGCGGCGATCGAGGGACCGATTTGTTCAGGGAGGTGCGTTATTGTTGGGATTGTGAGATGGGGGAGAAATTGGGAGGGGTTTTTGAGGAGCGTTTGGACAGCCAGGTTGAAGGCACGAAGGTTGGTGTTTGGTGGGTTTGGCATCTGGTCGTATTGATTTCCCTCTTTTATTTACTAGATTGGAGAGTAATTGGTGTTGGTGTAATGAGTGGCTGTGTGTAGTTGTTTGCATGTATGTATGTACAGTACTTCCTCTTAGAAGAAAAGCTCCGTAGCTTATTTATTGGCTGGGCGGAGAAGAGCCGCAAAACTTCCAATTCTAGTATCCTCCCTCCAGGCCCGCTTCAGTTCTGTTCTTTCCACTTTGCGCCAGACGAGGGATCTTCGGTCTCGGAAACCTGCTGTCGAAATCGAAGCATTCGCACTACGTCTCCATTCTTTTCTTGTTGTTTCCCTCGCTTCACTGTCCCTCGACACCTACCATGGGCAAATTGACCAGCACGATCGGTATCCCGATCAAGCTTCTTAACGAAGCCCAGGTATGTCTTTTGAGCTTCATTGACGTGCTCTCTTCTTGTCTTTTTGCTCGTTCTGCACAGCATAGCTAACGCGCCACGCCGACAGGGCCACGTCGTTACCTTGGAAATCACCTCGGGAGTCGTGTATCGAGGAAAACTTCTCGAGGGTTCGTCGCTCTTGATAACCATCAGATCTGACGAAAATGTACTGACTCTCGCTCAACCAGCCGAGGATAACATGAATGTTCAATTGAAGGATATCACGGTCACGGCTCGCGACGGTCGCGTGTCGCATTTGGATCAGGTGTATATTCGTGGAAGCCACGTGCGGTTCTTCATCGTGCCCGACATGTTGCGGTATGCTCTTAATCCATATCCTCTTCCTGATCCATCATCTCCCGCTCCGGACGCTGACCAAAATCCACACAGAAATGCCCCCATGTTCCGCTCAAGAGGCCAGCGCGGCCGCGGTGTCGGTCTCGCCCGTGGTAAGGCCACCGTGCAGCGTGCCCGGGGCCAACGGAGAGGTTAAAAATGGAAATGCTCATATCTCGTACCAATGGCGTTTGATCGTTACTTTGTTTTCTTTTGTCATGTTGCTGTCTAATGTTTACATTGGGTTTCTGCAAAAATCGAGTCCTGTTTTTTTATCAGGAGATTCATATACCCGCCCGTTTGGAAAGAGCTGCTAAATGCACAGACACATGATGGGTTTTGTAGATTTCATAAAGCTTGATAAGATAAATTCCATCGATATGTGATATCCTAATGAAATACGTACAAAACATGGACCCTATCAGATACAAAAATAAAATCTGTACACCCCCCAAAGTCCAAGCTCTCCGCAGAAATCCAAAACTCCCCGCAAAACTTCCCCAAACTCACAACCAACTCACAACCAACAACCCAACAACCACCCAAAACACCCTTAACAATGCCACAACTACAAACCCCCAACCACCACCCAACCCTAATCTCCAATCCCCGCCGTCTCCTCATCCTAACCCCAACCTCGCACTCCCTCACCACAATCCCCCCATTCCTACACTCGCTAACAGGATCCCCCGTCCGTCCTCCCACCACCGACACTCACCCCGATTCCCCCCCTACCTTCGCCGGCTACACAACCCACGCGCCCCTCCCCCTCGAGAACAAATACTACAAGACCGAAATCCCAATCTGGGTCGACGAAATCCCCCTCCCAGCCACACCACCCAACCCCACTAACAGCGAACCTCTCACGCCCTCGACATGGAAAACAGAGTTCGCAGGCCCCGAGGCAAAAGTCGTCCGGGACGCAGTCGGGGGCGTCGTCATCTGTCTGCGGAATCCGGAGCCCGATGCCACGTCGACTGCGGTGGACGCGGAGGAGTCAGAGGAGTGGCGGGGCGTGAAGGCGTTCTTGGAAGCGGTGGGGTTTGTCAAGGGGGTTATGGATGATGAGAGGGGGGTGGGGGAGGTGGTTGGGTTGGTTGTTTTGGTGGGGAGGGACAGGGATGGAGGGCTTGAGGGGGAAGAGGAGTTTTCGGTGCCGTGGTGGGAGGATCAGTTGGTTGATTTGGGGTTGGTGGGGGTTGAGGTTGTGAATTGGGATCCTAGGAGGGTGGATGAGGAGGTTAGGGATCGGTTTGGAGGTATTTTCTGTCCGTTGTTTGGGGGGGGGGGGTGGTTTTTTTGCTGACGCTGGTGTTAGAGTATCAGGGGATGCGTCGTGTGCGGGAGATTCTGGAGACGCATGATTGGACTTCGGTGCTTGGGGATGGGGATGGGGATGTGGGGGAGGATGGGGAGGATGAGCTTGAGAGGCATTTGCTGGGGGATGGGTTTGATTTGGAGGTGAGGGAGTTGGAGCGGGAGATGGTTGGGTTGCAGTTTGCGATGGAGAATGGGGATGATGATTTGACGGGGGTTGATGGGGATGATGAGATGAGGGTTGAATCGATGGAGTCGTTGATGTTGAGGATGAAGGCTATTAAAGGTATGTTGACTTGTTTACTGGGTAACGATTGATGCTCATGTGGATGGTTTAGATATGAGTGATGAGCTACCTGAGAACGAGCGGAAACGATTCGCGGCGAAAGCCGTTCGAGATATCATGAAGGAGTTATAGTGCATTTCTTATTGAGATTTAGATTCTACTTACGGGTTATGAAATGACGAGGACATCGCTAACCGTATATCATGACCGATCCATCTTCTGTAGGAGGATTAATCTATCTACACCATACCATGCCCTGTGCCGACAACTCTTATGGAGTCATCCATGGATGAATCTACTCCGCCCTCTTCCTGAGCGCCTTTTTCCTCTGGGCAATCATATGCGTATACAGGATATAAGAACCTGGTGGAGTATGAGCATCAGACAGGACTCTGCGGATAGGGAAAAGCCGTCAACTTACCAGGCACATAGATTCCCAAGACAACAATCAAGAACCACTGGTACAGAGGATTCAACTCGGCAGCCGGCTTCAGCGCCTTAACGACCAGCACACACTCACTGGTGATTCCAAGAGGGTAGAGCACATAAAAGGTGTTGTACCTGCACGAAGTTCATGAGCATAAATCCCTAGCTGCCACGCCAAGGGACATGGGGGAAGAAAGAGCATACCTCAACCAAGTCCACCACCGGGGCACACCGGTGCCCAAAACCTGCAACGCAAAGAACCCATACCGAATACACTCCGTAACGCCCCAAGCGCTCAAACAGCCCAAAAATGCATAATCACCCACCTTGACCACCTCCGACGGAGCTCCAACAATGCCCGCGCCGTCACCCTTCTCATGAAACAAGAACATTACGCCCCAAACGAGAAGCAATCGGCTCGCAACCTGCATCGCGGTCGTGGTGACGGGAGCGCGCACAATCCCGAGGAGGCTATGGAGGATTTCCAGGACGGCCAGGGTTTGAGTCGTTGTTAAGAGAGGCCAGAAGATGTCGTTGAAGGTTGTGGGTATGTCCTCCGCTGGGTTGATTGCGAGCAGATAGCAGCCGCGGAGGGTGCAGGTGGCCCAGAGAGAGAAGCTGATGGCATTGTAGCCTAAGAGGTACAATTTTGTAAGGCCTCTCGGGCCCCGGGGGGTCGTAGGTTTGGACGACATCGTTGGTTATGGCACGACCGAATTGTGGGGTCCGAGTTAGCAACAGTAGAGCACCTCCGAACAGCAAGGTGAAGCAATTGAGGTCAACGTACGGAGTAGTCAACACCGTGACGACAAGGGGGAAGAAAATGAAAACGGGGGATGTGGCTTATGTAATGCACGTTGAGATGCCGAGGCTCCAACACACGACATCTGTTGGGATTTTGCTGGATATCCATTATGTGGTATGCTTAGGTAGAAGCACAATTGGCAGGAATCATCATATTTTAGGAAATTGGAGCTATTTAGTGACGGACCCAGGATTGATGTATGATTTGATGGCATGTAGTGTAAATACAATTCGGTTGGAACTGGGACGTAGAAAGCCCTCCATTGCAAGAAATCACTTATCTGATCTGGAACATCACGTTCGATAGCGCCGGTGGCTGTTTAAACGCCATCTAAGCTTGCGGATGGCTGATGTTTATCTTTTTTGGGTATCCATGACATTGGACTAATGGAAGAGACCGAGTGGATGTCCCTGGACTTAGTCTTATCTTGTAAGGCTGTCAGATCAAATCACGTGTGGTGATGAGAATCACGTTCCCTGCGTACACTGTATACATTGAGCAGTGGATGTCCAACTGGCGAGATATTTAGCTATCAATCGAAAAGAGGTTGGTAAATTCCACCGAGAGGAGAGGAACAATGCAAGCTGATGTCATTAGACGGTGCTGCTGCAGATTGATCACACGCAACGTGGACTCTCTCTGTCTCTCTATACATGGCAATCAAGGTCAACAAGGGACTCGAGGATATACCCCTGACGATTATTCGAGAAACGTGATACGGTCCATCCATGGATTGGATGAATTACCAAGGAAAACTTCCAGATCGGGTTATGATAAACGGGAACTTACCTTTACTTACTCCGTACTCCGTATCCGTACCTTTCTTCAGTTCAGCGAGAATCGGCCGAGCTAAGACAATTTATGTTCTTTGTTTTGATTTACTCCGTACGGAGTAGTTCCCTCCTCATTGCTAATCTACCCTATGTTGACCAGTCACTTGCGAAGTGACCTATCAGGGAAGAGTACATGTATCTTATCCCGGCCCGAATGTCTCCGGTGCTTGACAAACAACCTTAGCTGACGTTACTTTTTTAACCCCTTGTATGTATGTACATACAATACTTGTACTAAGACTCCATCTTGCCACTGAAGTGTCTGGATTTCTGGAAGGCGGCCCAAGCTTTACACATCTTGGCAGATCCCCACCAACGTCAGCGGCGGTCACGGATTGGCGGCATGGTTGTCCCACTGTGATGTCATTTTCAGATAGGCTTCTTTCTCATAGGCGGGTGAGTGAACTAGACCCAATAGACCTCCCTCGGGTTCATGGATATTACATTCTAGGAGGTTTCTTGTATAAGACTCGAGAGAGACCCATTATATTTTTAACGAGAATTTCAAAGGGCGAGGATGTTGTCGAAATTCAAAAAGGAAAGTCACGGAATGAAATGATCATCCCTCTTCTGTTGTGCGAAAAGAGATCCAACCACCCTTATCGTCTTAGCTCATGACACCCCGCAGTAGGACCCATTGCGATTGAGACGTTGAAGGGCCGAAAGGGTTACCTCATTTGATTTTACTCCCCGAAAAAACCTACCAGGAGCGCGGGTACAATTCATACCGTTTTCCAGGCTAAAATTGGATGGTCCCTGAGGGCCCAGAACCTCCCATGCAAGAAAGCCTGTGGCGGGTTGGACGTCAACAGAATTGTTTGACGCAAAACTTTCTGATGGCTGGTTTGCGCTATTTTATCCAAGTGGTGATCATGATATTCTTCAAGGTGGTTGATTCATTGTATTCCCAAATACGTGCTTGCAATGAATTTTTTTTCCCTTTCATGGGCCTCACCCAGAATGAAAGAAAAAAAAAAAAGGTAACTTCCCACGTGCACAAAAACAACTTTGTAA
>ML739201.1:0-47917 GCA_009193565.1 Aspergillus coremiiformis | reverse complement strand
CCTTTGCTCAATTTAGACTAGTACAAAAGCTCAACGGTGTTAGAGAATCTTGGCAAAAAGTTCTAACACCGCTGACCTAAATCCTAACACCGCTGAGCTGTGTCCCTCAAGGCAAGCACAATTCGGCCTAAGGCAGCAGCTGTCAGTGCACATGATCAACAGTTTATGATTGTTTGCTTGCAACTCACGTCTTTTCATTCTACTCTTTCCTCTCCTTCTTCATGACACCAGTCATGCCACTGCCTGGCCGTCGTAATGCTATATAGCATCCTCTGTATGTAACACTGATTACCACCCGCTTCATCTGTTCAGAAAAGCTGACGTTTCATCAACAGTAGAGTAGTACTCTCCCCAGCCAGAGACAGCAGCCCTCCTCAACTGAGACAAAACATCTCAACGAGAGAAACACAACGACCTCGGTCCTTCATCCACCACGTCGTCTAGATGTTGACGACGCTTTAGCGAAACTTACTCGGATTGAAAAGCCCATGGTCAGTACTATGACGATCCCGTACACGATTGATTTTCCGTATCTCAGGCTGACTCCCATCTTCCAAGTAGTCGGGTCTGGGCAATCGGGGATTATTTAATCCTCCAGGGATCGCACTCCTTCCGATCCCCAACCGTTAGACCACATAGTGATGTCTCTGTCTTCAATATGGACATGTCGGGTGGGGATTATCGATCCTCCACTTGCGGAACACATTCGCATCCAGAATTACAGCTGTCTGAACCAAGTGGTGCTCCGTCGTATCCTGACGGGCCCAGCAATGAATTCAAATATCGGGTCAGTCAGATGTTTGTCATGTCCTGTGCCTGGTTGGCTTTCCACATATTTTGAAACATCCTTTGGTCGACCGATTTATTCTCAGATTAGGAAGATTGCCTTGGTGCTTGCTGGGTTGGCTCTTATGATGTATGGAGATTTTCTGTTTGTGCGCATGTAGCTCAGAGATCTATTGCAGGCTCTGGGTATTTCGAGGTTGCTGCAAGATACCCTCGTTCATAACCTGGCCAATGCTGATGCTCTATGCGGGAATGTCCCTCGGACCAAATGAAGCACTTGAACTCTGAATAGCTCGTTCTTCGCGAGCGATAGTCCACAGAAGCAACAATCATTGCAATTCGTCATTCGACACTCTTCATCTAATGATCGATCTCGATATTAGCGAATGTGAGGGCGAATAAAGCGTTCATTGGGTCTGAAAATGAAGCAACGGCTGAATGCTGCAGTTTATTGGTGTGTTTCGCTCCTGTTAACATAAGTATGTTGTATTCAATCGACATCAGTTCGTTCCAACCATGCAGCAAAGCATGAATGAGATGGCAGACAGCTTTCAACAACGGCCTGTCCACTCGCATACTCTTTCTACACTGAATATGTTCTCTTGTTGATTTGCTACAGACAAGTCTCCTAATGATATACGTAAGTGCTCGTCGCAAGGTGTACCAATGGATTTCAGTACATCCCAACGCAGAGTCAGCCCAGGCCCCATGGTCCAGATATTCCTGGAGACTCAATAAACCCCGTCTGTAATTGTGACATATGTCTCGGTGGGTGAATATCGCAGAAGTCGAGTTGGATGGCTTAGTGAAAGGGAAGAACCACACAGGCGAATCAGTTCGCACAAAATGCAAAGGGAAAGAGAGAAAACGAAACAGAATACCATAGGTAAATTCAGCCTACGACTAGAGAATATGGTCAACCCAAAAGGGGTTCGAAAAGCCCCCAAAAACCAACTAGGAGAAAAAGGGAGACCTCAATGGAGAGCTCTGAGCCCATCGGCCATTTGAAAATTGATCGATGGTTGATAAATATCAATAGACTTTGTCTCCATGTCTCTTCCAGTTATCCAATTCCTCGATCCTCGATGAATCATCCTTCCACCGGAGATCCTGGGAAAAGTGGACATAAACCTCTGCCGCATGGGTAAGGGCTGCAAAGTAGTCTGATCTCTTGGACAGGACGTCCTGTGAGGAAATGAGGATAGTTGCTGAGGTAAACGCACCTTTCTTTCCCTGAAGATATTGCCACGGTTGTTCTCGTTTTATTGAGCCAACTACCGAATATAGACAGAGAAGAAGATTCTGGACGGAATGGGAACGCGACTGCAAAAGGTGGAGGATGACACTAAATATCTTCCTCCTTCACCAGCGAAGCAGGCTATAGAGCAAGGCGCGGAGGCTGCCAAAAGCTCCGGGAAGGAGGCTATTGATCAGAGTTCGAATCGGTTCAGCCTTCGCGACGATGGAGAGGATGAGTACTAGCCAAGCCATTTCTGGGGGCTGGATCGCATGTTACTACAGATGTATACGCCTGTATGTACGTGTTGGATATATGGTGGATTTATTTGGAGGAGTAGGAGCTATGGGTGAATGGATGCAAGTCCAGGAAGCTTGCCTGCTGCCTTTATGCTATCGCCAATCTAATATCATGCAATCAGCCGAATACATGTTTCACCACCAGCACCGTCCGCTCGATGATCAAATCGATATCCGCCTTCGTGGCATTGTATGGTGGAGCGATCTGGATGATATCACCATCCTTTCCATCAGCAACCCCGACTCCATGGAGAAAGGAAATCGAGTATTTCGATACACCAGTCGCGTGGATCAAGGGTGCCATTTTACGCTCGACCGGAAAAGGCTCTTTGGACGTCTTATCCTGAACAAATTCAATCTGCTGTCGCGTTAGCAGACCGTTTCAGCACCTCGGGCAGTATCCATTCCCCTTATACTACTTACACCCCAGAAAAACCCACGACCACGAATATCACCCACATGATCATGATCCCCAAGTCGTTCCTTCAGGCGATTGCCCAGATAATCGCCCAAATTGCGCACATTCTCTAACAGGTTGTCATCCCGAATAATTTGTTGAACTTCCCACGCGGCGGCACACGCAACGGGATGGCCCTGATATGTCTGACTGTGCACGAAGCTACCGGTCCCTTTGTTCAGAGCTTCAACAACCCTTTTATTGACCAACAAGGCTCCAATCGGGGTATAGCCACCGCCCAGTCCCTTCGCAACGGTCTGGAGGTCCGGTACAACGCCTTCTTGTTCCCACGCGTGGAGTGTACCGCAGCGACCCATGCCGCTCATCACCTCGTCCAGGATGAGCAACGCGCCATGGCGATCGCAGACCTCCTTCATCGCCTTGAAATATCCCGACACAGCCGGAACACAGCCCAATGTCTATGAAGAAAACATGTTAGATCAGGGAACCACGTCTGCCCGGGCTGTCTTACCGTTCCGGAAACCGTCTCGGCCACAAAGGCGCACACATTGTTTGGGCCAACAGCCTGGAACTCATCTTCCAATTCCTGCGCCAGTCTCGCCACGTACGCTTCATCGGTTTCTCCCGCGGTCTTATCTCGATATGGATAACAGGGGGAGACATGAGATACATTCGTGGTGAGGATCGGCGTATACGGTGCTCTGCGCGCAACATGACCTCCCAAGGAGAGAGACCCGAGGGTGTTCCCATGGTAGCTCTGGCGACGAGCAATGAAACGGGATCTGGAGGGCTCTGGGGTGGGCAATTCGAGAAAGTACTGGCGCGCCATTTTCAAAGCGGCTTCGATCGCTTCCGTACCTGGTCTCGTTATGAGCTGGATACTCCACCGCGAAATTCTTCGACAACGTACCGGAGCTGACGATGAATGCCTTCGACATTTGATTCTGGGTCGATTCGGAGAGCATCTTGGCCAGCTTTTCCGACGCTGGACTCGTGAAAAACGGAGCGTAGATGTAGCTGAAGCTCTGCAATTGACGCATTATCGCATCGTTGACGCGGGCATTGTTGTGGCCGATGCAGGCTACGGCTGCACCTCCGCTGGCGTCGAGAATGGCTTGCCCATCCTCTGTGATCAGGTAGTTTCCATTGCTGTTTACTATCGTTGGTGGCCGGGTATCTAGTTTGGCATATATGATGGCACTATCGTCGCCGTTCTTCTGCACCTTTTCTGCTTCCATTGGTGAGTCCAGTTACGGTCTGTGAGGGAAATCGACGAGCGGATTTTAACAGCTTCAAGAGAATGGAATCTTCAGCGAGGAAATGTTGGCCGATTTCACCGTCACAGGGATCATATTTATAAGTCATCAGTACGTCTAACTTCAATCCCCGTGCAACTTCCTTGGTTATCACGGTATTTCCTTTGGAGCTTATTTGTTGAATCGCCGACATGCAGGAGATCGGATAGGCTGTTTCGTCCGAGCCACCGATAACTTCTGATAGAAAGCTTCAAACCCCTCCTTGGATATGATAAGCCTGCATATCGTGCTCGACCCCGCCAAACTTCGCAACATACCGGACGTTGGTGATCTCTGTAGGGGTGCTCAATGCGCAGTATCCGATCCACGACCTCAATCGTACAAGGACCCGACTAATTACCAGGGAAATATTGATAGAAGCTGAAGACTTCAGAGCAGCCATTATTGCGATGGCTTCCTCAATCAATCCTTTTCACTGCAGGTATATCCGAGTCACGTTGATTGTGATGAGGAGCCAATACACAATCGCTACTTATGTAGTTTTCTATTGATGATGACAGTAAAAGCCCTAGTCGGCACAACTCCGAACCCCCACGAAACATGCCACTTGCTGGCATCATCTTTATTAACCTCTTAGAAGCCTGGGCTCATGGCTTTCAGACCATTCAAATTCAAAGAAAAACACACAGCCAACCCTAAAACTTGACCATGTCCAAACCGACCATTGGTTTTGTGGGCCTCGGAGCCATGGGCTTCGGCATGGCCACTCATCTGGTCCAGAAGGGATACTCAGTCCATGGCTTTGATCTATTCCCCATCGCTGTACAACGATTCCAAGCAGCAGGGGGGATTCCCGCACGATCGTTGCGGGAATCAGCAGAGGGGAAGCCCTTTTACGTGTGCATGGTTGCATCGGCACCACAGGCACAATCTGTGCTCTTTGGCGATGAAGGCATTGTACCATGTATTCACTCACAATCTGTCTCCTTACGCGACGAGATCCCTTCCTAACAGAACGTCTAGACCTCCCCCAAAACGCCACCCTTCTTCTTTGTTCCACCGTCTCTGCCTCCTACGCCCGCTCCGTCGCAGCAGAACTACAATCCCGCGGCCGCGGTGACATCCTGTTCATTGACAGCCCCGTCTCCGGTGGCGCCAAACGTGCCGCAGATGGAACGCTCTCCATCATGGCGGGTGGTACAGACGAGGCACTCGAAAGTGGCCGCGACCTGTTACAGGCGATGTCGGCTCCGAGCAAGTTGTACCTCGTGCCGGGGGGAATTGGCGCAGGCAGTAACATGAAGATGGGCCACCAGGTTTTGGCCGCCATTCACATTCTCGGAGCCAGTGAAGCGATGGGATTGGCGGCACGGTTGGGTCTGGATGCGAGACAGACGGCAGATCAAATCATCGGGTCCGAAGCGTGGACATGGATGCATGAGAATCGGTTTCCGCGCATGGTCGAGGAAGACTGGAATCCCGGGGCGAGTGCATTGACGATTATTCTGAAGGATGCGGTCAGTTCTCTCTGAGTCGGTCGGGTATTTATTTATTTATTTTTTTTCTGTTCGGTTCTATTGACGGTGGCATAGGGGATTATTACTACATCTGCCCGGCAACAACGGTTCCCGTTGCCTCTCTGTACCACCGCTGAACAGATCTATCTGGCCGCTTTGCTACAAGGGTACGGTCCGAAGGATGACTCGGCGATGGTCCGCCAGTACTGTACCGCTTCGATCGCTTCGGTGACGGCATCGACGGACGATCAGGGCAGTGCGCTGCAACTCGTGCTCGACTTGATGCTTGGAGTGAACCTCGTGGCGGCGGCCGAAGCGGTGGCCTTCGCGCGATTCCTCGCCGTTGATCTCGCCCAGTTCTACGACCTGGTCAGCGCAGCCGCCGGCGCCAGTAAGGTGTTTAACACGAAAGGCCTGGAAATGATCCAGGGGCGCATCGCAGAGAAGGCACCACGAGGATCACAGACGCTCGACGAAGCGATCTCCAGACTGGAGACCGTCGTGCTCAAGGCGAGGGATCTTCATTGCCCACTACATCTGGGTAGTGCAGCACTCAATGTCCTCCTCACGGCGAAGAGGGCCGGACTGGGAGCCGAGGGCGCGACCAGTGTGATCAAGGTATTCGGATCACTAGACTGAACATCAACTCGAACCGAGTCGGAGGAAGTCCGGGACTCGGACATCGGAGCGGGGGTGGGGGTTTTCGATATAACTTATAACTGAGCACTCTATAGCATATAAGAATCCCATTCCTATTCCATTCAAGACAAGACCCCAAAGCCCAAGTCAGCCAAAATGTCCCTCTCTAACAACCGTGCCCTGAACATCCTCCACCACGCCGCCTCAAACCACTATGGCGTGCCCGCCATGTGCTGCTACAACCTCGAGGGCATTCTCGCCACCGTCCGCGCCGCAGAAGCCAAACGCTCCCCAGCCATGATCCTCCTTTTCCCATGGGCAGTCCAATACGCCGACGGACTCCTCGTCCACGCCGCCGCCGAAGCCGCACGCAAAGCCACCGTCCCGATCACCGTGCACATGGACCACGCCCAGACACCCGAGACCATCCGCTACGCAGCCGACCTCGGCGGATTCGACAGCATCATGATCGACATGTCACATTACGAGAAGGCCGAGAATCTCGCGCACACGAAAGACCTCGTCGCGTATTGCCACGCGCGGGGAATCGCGACCGAGGCGGAGCCCGGACGGATCGAAGGCGGCGAGGACGGGGTAGCGGACACGGCGGATTTGGAGGGCCTGCTCACGACGCCCGAGGAGAGCGTGGAGTTCGTGGACACGGGCATCGATTGGTTGGCGCCTGCTTTTGGCAACGTGCATGGCGCGTACGGGCCGCGGGGCATCCAGCTGGACTATGATCGGTTGAAGCGCATTCATGACACCGTCGGAGATCGGGTCCAGCTGGTGTTGCATGGGGCGGATCCGTTTACGGAGGAGATCTTTTCGCGGTGCATTGCGTGCGGCGTCTCCAAGGTTAATCTTAATAAGGTCTTGAATAATGAGTACGTGCGTGTGCAGAGGGAGAAGGCTGGACGCGTGCCGTTGACGACGCTGTTGGAGGAGGCTACGGGTGAGATGCAGAAGGCTGTTGAGAGGTGTATGGACTTGTTGCGGTCGTCGGGGAGGTATCCTTGATGGTCATGGTGTCGGTTTGTTCTAGTTGGAATTCGTCTATTGTGTGCACGTATTATCTTCTCTTCGTATAACCGTTCGTTGCCTTTCTCCGCCGAACCCGGAGCGCAGTGGGTCATCGAAGCCCTGGGTCATCGTCATGCATGCAATACCCACAATCAGTACTTCTCTCCACGGAGTACTCAGTACTCCGTACTCCGTACTGTATTTCTATCGGTGGGTCAAGTGGGATGTTGGTCAGGTTCACTCCGTACATCGTATTCAGTTTCAGTCTTCAACCCTTCCCCATACTCGTACTCGATCTTCCCCCTACTGAACAGTGCCTGGTCCAACTGTACATTGACTCGGCAATCATTCCATCCCAGCGTCTCCACCATCAGCAAGGCGCCAAGAAGATGCCCCCGCGATCCACGATGAAAGGGCGTCGATCGCATCAGAAATCACGGACCGGCTGCCTACAATGCAAGCAGCGAAAGGTGAAGGTAAATCCATTCCCGGGGGACATGATCTCGATCAATATAAAATAGACACGTACCGCGACAGGGGATCGGCTGATAATCAACTCCAGTGTGGGGAAGAGAAACCGAGCTGTGGCAATTGCAAGAGACATGGAGTGGATTGTGTATTCGCAGCGTCCGGGCCGACGAACGCCTCGGGATCCCAAGACGACCACCGCAGCCTCCCCGCAACGCAGCCTCACTCCCCAGCCAGCGAGAGTCTGCCGCCGATAAGCTCCGGCTCCGAACTGCAGATCGCAGACCTGGAGCTCCTACACCACTACACCACCTCAACAGCCTACACATTCTCCCTGCATCCGCTCCTACAGACATTCTGGCGAGTCGAGGTCCCCCGACTCGGCTTCACGGCACCGTACACTCTCCGCGCAATCCTGGCCATCTCAGCGCAGCACCTAGCGTTTCTCCGTCCCGAGAAGACAAAAGACTACATCGCCCAAGCAAGCACACATCACAAAGTATCCCTACAGCTCGCAACCCCCGAAATGGCCAAGATCAACCGGAACAACTCATCCCCCCTATTCCTCTTCTCCGCGCTATCAACATTCATCGCCTGCGCAAGACCCCTCCAACCCGACACCATCATAGAACACGGCCACGTAGCAAACTGGCTCCTCCTCATCCGCGGCGCCGGAACAATCCTCGACTTCGCCGAAGAAACGCTCAAAACCGGCCCAGTAGGAACCATGTTCCGCGTCCGAGCCGAGTACCTGAACTTCGAGCCCAGGGGACGCCACCACGCGCTCGAAGACCTGCACAAGCTCGTCCAGCGAGAGGAGCAAGACCCGCACATCAGACGGATGTACAGCGGGGCGATTGACGAGATGAACCGGTCGTACCTGATGTGCATGGAGCATAACCTGCGGCTGGAGACGGCGGACGTCTTCATCTGGCTCATCCGCGTGCCGTACGACTTCATCGCTTTATTCCAAGACCACCAGCCGCTGGCGATGGTCATCGTGGGCTATTTCTGTGTGCTCCTGCACCATCTCGAGTGGATGTGGTTCATGAAGGGCAGGAGTGTGCATATTTTGTCGCAGATCTATGCCCGTCTCAGTCCGACATATCGAGTGTGGATTCGTTGGCCGATTGAGCAGATTGGGTTTCTTCCTCCGAATTGAGGTTTTGGGGTTTGTGGGCATGTGCCTGTGCATGAATCCAGTCAATCTGGGATAGACAAATCAGCGTGAAATAGCTTCTTCGGTCTCTTTGGCGCGCCCACGGCGTCTGGGGATGTCGGCCAGTTGTGCAGAGTTGGACCCGACTTGCGTACACCATACCTATGGATGGTATGGAACACGATCAATCGGTCGATCCATTGGGAGATGGTACAGGAAGATCTGGCAGTCTGTTCCTAAGAGAGGACGAATGTGAATACTGTCGGAGAATATACAGTCGGCGGACGGAAATCGATTTTCTGGCCGAGAATCTTAAATCCTCTCATCGGGTCAATCGCAATGCGGTTTGAATTCAATGCCTGTAAGTACCCATCTAAACACGGTATTCATCGCCAATTGCTTTGGAAATCAAGATTCACATTTTACACCTAGTGGAACATCCGACAGAACGGCCTCAAAACCGAGGGAATCAAAGCGGGAACAAGGAAATCGAAAGGAGAGGATACAAAAAAGAGAAGTACCGAAGAAGAGATATCGCGGAAGATACAATAAACACCCATTTTCGTTTTATCCACCCGCCGCTCAATGAGCAGCCATCATCTTCTTGATCTCGGCAATCGCCCGAGCCGGGTTCAGACCCTTGGGGCACGTCCGCGAGCAGTTGAGGATGGTGTGGCAACGGTAGACGCTCATGCTGTTATCCAGGGCGTGCTTGCGCTCCGCGGTCTTCTCATCACGGGAATCGGCCAACCACCGGTAGGACTGGAGGAGAATGGCCGGACCGAGGTACTCCTCGCTGTTCCACCAGTACGAGGGGCAGGAGGTGGAGCAGCAGGCGCACAGAATACACTCGTAGAGGCCGTCCAGCTTCTTGCGGTCTTCGGGGCTTTGACGGTATTCCAGACCCTAGATGTACGTTAGAATAGGTTGCTACGGGACGGACGTCCGAAATCCAAGGCGACTCACGTCCTCGGTCTTGGTGTCGCGTTGCAGGTACGGCTTGATCGACTTGTATTGCTTGTAGAACTGGGTCAAATCGGGGACCAGATCCTTGACGACGTAGGTGTGCGGCAGAGGGTAGATGCGAGAGTCCTTGGCGGTGTCGGTGGGAATGCGGCCTATGTAGCACAGTCAACGCCTCCATTGCTCCATCGTGGTGCCAGCCACATAGCGAGTCACATACACAAGCACGCCAGAGTATTGACACCGTCAATGTTCATGGCACAGCTTCCACAGATACCCTCCCGGCAGCTTCTCCGGAACGTCAGGGTGGGGTCCATCTCGTTCTTGATCCGGATGAGGGCGTCGAGCATCATGGGTCCGGTCTTGTTCAAATCCAGGGCGTAGGACTGCATCTTGGGCTTCTCGGTCGGCTGGTCGGGGTTCCAGCGGTAGACCTGGAAGGTCTTCATTCGCGGCGTCTGGGATGGGTTGGGATCCTGTGCAGTTCACGTCTTAGATTCGGAGGAATAATAGTCTTGGAACTGGCGTTAGCTTGTCCCGCTCACCTGAGCAACCGAGTCGACGGTCGCATAGCCGCGAGCGAAGATGGCAGGACGGAAAAGAGGCTTCGATGAGGCGACGAGGCGCGAGGTCGAGCGAAGAGCGGCCATGGTGGGCGAACAGACTACTCGGTGGGAGGGCAGGCAACAGAGAAAAAAGAAAGATATCGGGGGAGGAGACGGAAGGAAGGGGAATGTCCAGCCAAACAACAAGTGAACAGCCAGCCAGCGGCAACGACGAGATGAAGTGGAAGAACGAGATACATGAGCTTTACCCAAGAGGTAACCTCGGGTTCAACGGCTGACAGGGTGGCTGACTCAGCAGATCAGCCAATCATGTCGAAGCTAATTGCAAGCGTCGGGGATACACGGCGGGACACTGCCAAGACCTCTGGCAACTCGGTTCCGTTGCCTCTTTGGGAAAGCGGTCATGGGCCAAAGGACCGACAGAAAAGAAAAAAAGAAAGACGTCCCAGGTGAGGATTGAACTCACAACCTCCTGATTAACAGTCAGACGCGCTAACCAATTGCGCCACCGAGACAACTGAATTGAAGATTGATTTCTCTGAATGCGTTATATCCTCTGTTAAGGGACTTAATAAATCTGGTGCCGAGCCCCAAACCCACTCTCATGGTGGATCGATTGCGCACACACCAACACTAAAATAGTAGATATTTGCTCCCTGCCTCCAGATCTCTACAACCCATTCTGTTCAGGGTGTCCGAAGGGACTGGGGAGACCGCAGAGTCAACCGGAAAGGACCTGAGAAGCGAAGGTACAGGAGAAGTCCCTGGGAATCCTGACCAAGACCCATACTCCCTATACGGAATCCTCCGTCGATAGACTTATCGGAACACGTGTTTCGGAAGAGGTTCGGTTATCCTTCAAAATGGAACCCTCATTTCGCATCGAGACCAGGATTCTTGGATTCTCGAACTAAGGACGCCGAAGTGGAACTCTGTGAACCACGGTGACCTGTCGCTCTCCGGACTTCATTCAGGGGAACATGGCTAAGACTTATGGTCTGCATCGCTAAACCGTCGGACGAAACTTTTTTACCCTATCGGTTCCGACCAATGCAACAGGTGGAGCATCTGCCCGTTAAACAGGGACTCGGCTTGCCTTCGTAGCACTGGCCTGGCGTTTGTTAGACGTTTCATCTTTATTCTCCCCTAAGTTCTAGTATGCTGGTGGTTCGACAATATGATATGATGCTGACAAAAGCGCTGTCTGGTCCAGCTCCACCGAAGGCTTGAACTGCTTCGTATAAAGATGGCCACGAACCCTGCCGTTGTTAATCTTAATCATTCATTCATTCAGTCGCTCTTTCCTTTTCTCACTCACTCATACCAGTCCTTCCTTTCTTCCCATTTGTCGTTCTTTTCAGCATGAAGTACACCTCGATCTTCGCCGCAGCGGTGACTGCGCTCGCCAGCGCCGTGAGCGCTGCCGGCGTTACGGGTGCTGCTGAGGGTTTCGCGAGGGGCGTCACTGGGGGTGGTAACGCCGCTCCTGTCTACCCTCGTAACACGGATGAGCTGGTCTCATACCTTGGGGATAGCCAACCTCGTGTTATCATCCTTACCAAGACCTTCGACTTCACGAACACGGAGGGTACTGAGACCTCCTCCGGCTGTGCTCCCTGGGGAACGGCTCCCGGTGCCCAGTTGGCCATCAACAAGAACAACTGGTGCAACAACTACGCAAATACGGCTCCGAAGGTGAACAGCATCACCTACAACAAGGCCGGTGTGCTCGGTATCACCGTCAACTCCAACAAGTCGCTCGTGGGCCAGGGCAGTGCCGGTGTCATCAAGGGTCGTGGTCTCCGTATCGTCAGCGGCGCCAAGAACGTCATCATCCAGTGAGTAGTATATCCCCTGTTGTCTGTCTGGGACGGACCCGTGCTCATCGATGCATAGGAACATTGCGATCACCGACATCAACCCCCGCTACGTCTGGGGTGGTGATGCCATCACGCTGGACAACACCGACCTCGTCTGGATCGACCACGTTACCACGGCCCGGATCGCCCGTCAGCACATTGTCCTCGGTACCCAGGCCGACAACCGGGTCACCATCTCCTACAACTTCATCGACGGTCGCTCCCAGTACTCTGCGACCGGCAACGGCCACCACTACTGGGGAATCTACCTGGCCGGCACCAACGACATGGTCACCCTGAAGGGCAACTACTTCTACTACACCTCCGGCCGTCTGCCCAAGGTCCAGGGCAACACGCTCCTCCACGCCGTCAACAACTACTTCGACAGCATTGACGGCCATGCCTTCGAGATCGACGCTGGCGGCTACGTCCTTGCGGAGGGTAACGCCTTCAAGAACGTCGCCACCCCCGTTCAGCTTCCGGTCAGCGGCCAGCTCTTCAGTGCGCCGAATGCGGCCGCCAACCAGCAGTGCCGGTCTGTCCTCGGCCGTCCCTGCCAGGTCAACGCTTTCGACAACTCCGGCTCCTTCAACAACCAAGCGAACACCGCGGTCATCTCCAAGTTCGCTGGCAAGAGCATCGCTCCTGCTAATCTGGCCGTTAACATCCCGCGGTGGGTTCTGGCGAACTCGGGCCAGGGCAAGATCTAGAGTACTGCAGAGTGGTTTGGAACCACCCGGGGGGGTATGAGTACATACGAATGTGCCAAGTTAAGGAGAAAATGATAATTAATCTTCCTGTATCTACTTTTGAACACTTTGGCACGCTGCAATATTACATAATTTAGCTTGCATTTCTGTGCGGTATCCATGGCTTCCGGTTGTTAGCATGAAATCGACGATGGGGAATTGTAAATTGGCCTCTTAAACCTATGCTGGAATGCTCCAAGGTCGGTTCAAGTTCAGTATCCAGAAATGCGAGCGTATACACGATAGTATGAAAATCGGAAACGTCTTGATTTCGCATCAATGTACAGCAATTTGCTGATATCTTGCAGTAACTTCTAAGAACAGAATGCTTTCCGACGATGATCGTATGACTCATTATATATTAGGAGACTGGCATATTCCATTCGAGATTGTACTAATAGACCTTCTCTACGAATGTTGACGTGAGGCCTCACGTCCACATGCGCTCATAATGAAGCAAAAAGTGCTACAAATAGATCCTCCAGAGCACTATAAAGATCCTTCTCTCCCTTTCTTCTCTTCCTCTTTTCTTTTCCTCCTCCACATCTCCCCTCCCCATACACACCCTTCCTCAAAGAAATCACTACACTCTTCACAACCATCAGCCTTTTCAAGAGAACCATTGCCAAAATGACGCATGGTCACAGATTCCACGACTGGCTCTCCAAGGTCAGGAAACTCGGGAAACCGTCCAAGCAGGTCGAGCTTCAGCCACCTGCGGAGCTTGCTCCTATTAAGACGAAGTCCGCGTCACAGTCTGGCTCTGGGCAGTTTGGAGCTCCCTTGAGAAGAGTACCGACTCCGTATCCTTTTTTCATGGTGGATAGAAGATGGCCAGGCCAGTCTTCGGCAGGGTGGTGACGCTGGTTGAAGTGTTCTCGATGAGATTGTTTTGTATTTTTCTTTCATACTTGGTCTATCCTGTGACCACATGTTTAATTGGGTGTCGTTGTTGTTATACAAGCAGGATGGATATGATTACGGATGTGTGATGCGCATACTTCCATGAATGGAAATGATCTGATGCATGTATTGTAGTGTACTTCAGGTTTAGGAATTGATATATTTGCTCTTGTCGAATCTAGAGGCCTCATCCGTATGCTTTGTGTTCGTTACGAAGCGAGTCATTATATTGAACAGCAGCTTTCCATGAAGAAAGTTGTACATACATACAAGAGTCTAGAAATGAAAAGTGTATCACAACATGAATCATGTGAAAGAAAAAAAAGCGTACATGAAAAGCTCGGCCGTCGGAGAAGAACTAATCCAAAGAAGATCGTGAAGGCATATCGGCTTTTTTTTTTCTCCCTCTCTTGGTGTCACAGAGTCCCACGGACGTCGGAATCGATCGTCGAGGGTGTCTCTTCAGTTTGCGGATGCATAATTATAGCTGCTGTAGTAGGGGCTGGGGGTGTAGGAGTTGTAAGAGGAGTTTCCATACGACGAGGTGGTGTTCCCGTACAGGGAAGGGTTCGTGTAGGAAGACGGGTTCGTATAGGAGGATGAGCTTGGGTAGTTGTTGTACTGGGAGTGATCGTCGTACGAGGGAGTTGAGCTCTGCGTGCTTCTTCCCATGGAGCTGAAGACGCTCGGCTGGGAGTAGGCCGACAGCGGGGAGCTGCTCGACGATGCCAGCACGCCAATGGAGCTATAGACCAGCGGCGTAGAGGACTGAGGACGAGTCGTGGTCGGGAAGGAATATTGGAATTGGCTTTTCACGCTGGACTTGAATTCCGTGGGCTGGAAAGTGGTCGCCCGGGGATCGAGGACCTTTTTCGAGCTCGATGACGGTACACTCCAGCGAGATTGAGATAACCCGGCGGCTTTCTCTTCCACCTTTTCGACCTTCTTCTGGGGCTCGACGGGCGGATGACTTTCACTAAGCGCGGGCTTGTCTTCTGCCACGGTGTTCTTCACTTCTTCCACCGGCTTTTCCTCCTCCTCCTTCTCCTCTGCGCATGGCATGGGCTCTACCTTCTTATCTTCCTCCCCTTTGGTCTCCGGGTCCTCCTGCTTCGTCCCCTCCACTGCAACCTCCTGTATCTCCTCGTCCTGGACGTCTGGCTTCTCCTTCTCCTGTTGCTCCTCGGTGACATCCTCATCCACCACCACATCAACACCCTTCTCTTCCCCCCGATCCTCACAAACCTCCTCAACAACAACACACTCCTCTACGACCTCCTCAACCTCCTCAACTCCCACCAAACCCTCCACAGAATCCTCCTCCTCCTCCACCATCTCAACCACCTTCCCTTCCTTCTCCCCCAACCCCAACCCCGAATCCCCCATCTCCTCCCTCAAGATCTGCTCCAAAATAGCAGCCGAAATAACCCTCACCTCCCGTCTCCGGCGCCAACGGTCTCGTTCCCGCCGACTCTCCCGCCGCTCCTCCACATAATCCTGATAGACTTCAAACTTGCCCTTGAACCACAACGAAAACACCGACGCCAGAACAAGCGTCGTCGTCCGTTTCCCAACAACCGAAAGAATCACCACCAGGGTGAGCAGTTGCAGACCCTGCGTAAAGAGTCTCGGCGACTGTGAGGACATTGTGACGTCGGAATGAACACTTCCGTGTCTGTGTATGGATTTATTGAAATTGGGTTTTTTCAAAGAAAAAAAGAAAAGAAAAGAAAACAAAAACAGAAAGAAATCCAGATTAATTTTGGACCGGGGGGAAGCACAAAAAGTTCAAAATATTAATACCAGTGCTCGAGCACGAAAGTCAGCGGGAATTTATAGTATGATGATACTACTACTAAGTACTAACTTCTAAATAACACCGTGACTACGATGGATACGAAGTATGATATATGATCTGTCGCATGCCAGAAAATGGGTGCCCAAAGGGTGTGCGCACGAGGCGAACGGTCCAAATAAGAGGGCAACACAGACAATGGCTTACTGGGCTATTTTTGGGGCGACCGCTGCAATCGTTAAGGTAATCCAACTCATCGTACGTCGTGGTTCGGTTCTTGCGGTAAAGGGCAAGTCGAGCCAACGCATGTTGTTGTTGCCAAGGGTTGGGTGTGGACAAATCGACGGTGGAGGTTTGGCGTTTTTTTTGTGGGGACTGGGGGTTTCTTGGGTTGTTTGAGGATTTTATTCTTTGTTATTTGGTGATTGATGGGATTTTTTTATTTGTTTTTTCAAGTTGGTCTGTTGGGGGGTTTTTTTTCGTCTCCGTTAGGGGATGGCTTACTTCAGGACTTGATGCTTGAATTGTTGTTCTCTACAGTAAGTAGGGCATGACCAGGCACGGGGAAGGAAAGGAAAAAAAAAAAAAAAAAAAAAAAAAAAAAGAAGGCGCAGTGGATTGATTCTCCATAACTTTAATAACAACAGAGGACGAGCACGATCGGCGCGGACTCATCCGAAATCCTTGATGCACCCTGCATGCTCACTCACCGAACCGGTCGTCTGATTGGTAGAGCTGTTGGCGCCGTTCGTGTCGATCTTTGCTGGTGAGTGGTCGCTTTGTCGGACCGTTACAGATAGAAAGACATGAGATGTGTCGCCTGTGCATTTGACCACAGTTGCGGATATCCATGGAGCTTCTGATTCCACAAGCAGACAAAGCAAACGCTTACGCGCCACTGGCAGACCGAAGGAACAGAGACGAGATGCCGCCCACGGCTGCGATCCCCGTGTAGCCTTTCCAGAGGACTTGCAGTGCGTCGGCGTACGCATCTCTTTCGTCCGGGGGCAACGAAGCGGCGGGGTGGCGAGCGATGTACCCGATGAACAGATCGGGCATGTCTCTGGCGGACAGGGGGCTGAATATGATGGTCCCACTGATGGGGATGGCGATACACATGCCCCAGGTGCGTAGGATCGAGTACATCAAGACCGACGATGTGGAGACCTTGGCTCTTTCACCGTCTTCTCGGCCAGGGTAGAGCTGCAACGCATGGACCTGGATGGAAATGTTATATCCGAGGATGAGTAAAGCATAGCCCAATCCCGCAGTCATGAAAATGAAAACCCACCCGAGGGTCGGGATCGACGAATTCAGCAAAATAGAACATCCCGTGGCGGCAATCGTGCACACCCAGCCCAGACGGGCCACCCATGGGGGCAGCTGTGGCCGTCGGAAGAAGAACTGCCCGCTACTGCACACCATGAGAGCAGGTACCGCGAGGCCCGTCAAAGCGACCATGCTTAGTCCTGTGAAGGGGGCATCGAGGGACCGGACGAAGATGAGATACAGCGGCAGGCAATGGAGCTGCGCAGAGACCTGGATGAAGAGTGAGCCGTGATTCTTTCTCAGGGACCACCTGGGACGGACTCACAATAAATCCATGGAGAAAGCCGCCGATGTGCAGCATGGCCGATGGGATGTCCCGAAACACCTTCGAGCTGAACATGGGCTGCATGGCCCACAGGGTCTCATAGAGGACCAGAACGAGCATGAAGACGCCACCGACGCTAATCGGTGCCAGTATCTGCCAACTATTCCAGGCGTACTGCGTCCCACCCCAGCTGATCCCCGCGAGCAGAGATCCCATCCCAAGAAGGGTCAGCAGGGCACCGATCCAGTCCATCGTACGACCCCCCTTCTTGCCATGTCCGTGGCCCCGGAGATCGAGGGCAAACGGGATCACCAAGAGACCCATGGCGCAAAACACAAAACTAGAGTAAAACGCCCAAATATAGGTAGTATAGTCATGATAGACCCCACCAGCGACTGCGCCGATGACCATCCCAAACACCTGCGCGCGGAAGACATAGGTAGAAAACTGAACGCGATGCGACTTCGGAATCAGGTCTGAAACAATCAAAAGCGACACACCCATCACCCCCCCTCCACCAATTCCCTGAATGAATCGACCCGCTACCAGCCCCGGAAGACTCATCGACCCGCCACATATGCCGGTGCCAGTGGTCGCGAGGACTGCGGAGGAAAGGAGGATAGGCCCGGGGCCGAGCAACTCAGCTAACATGGCGAACAGAGTTTGGCCAGACGCGTTGCCAACGAGATAAGCAGTGCTGACCCAAAGGGTACTGTCCAGCGGTTGCTGAAAGGCCTTTGCGAAAGCCTACGAAAGATTCATGTCAGATTCCGAAGCTCGCTCAGCCGATCCGTGTTCATCCGGTTGACATACATACTGGCATCAGAGGGATAACCACCGTCGTGTTGAACGCGTCCATCATGACCAGAATCGATGTACACGTCGTGATGAGCCATTCGCCCACGCCCGGGGTCCACGGCGGCCCTCTCGCGACATCCTCTCGGTAGGTATATTGGGTTCCCTCGGCAAAGTCCGTCGCATACGTGGTGATCAAACACTGCTGGCTGGTTTCCGGGTCGACAGTATTACTCGGTGTAGATTCATTATCCGTCTGGTACGCTTGCGTAGACTTCACGCCCATTGGTAGAAGAATACTCGATGACAGGAAAAGGAGAATCGCACCGCGTACACACGGTGTAAAGATCAACAGCGCTGGCGAGGACAGACAAAGGTTATCCTGATGCGATAACCACGCCAACCAGGGACTTTATACAACCGGTATCAGTGGGGGGGGTGCGAGGGGAGCATGGATGCAAGGGATTTCACTATCGGGACATTTACGAATGTTGCAAAGATTATTCAACGCATGGACACAAGTGATACTTGGTCTCGGGATTGCTCGAGCGTATAAACGTTGATGATCTGCGCCGATCATCGACGTCCTACATTCCAGTGGTGAGGATTCACCGTTACATCTCAGATTTGGGGAAGTATGATTCGCTCCATCATCAGCTGGTATGTGGACGATATCACCGGGAGGATTAGGACCGGTTCTGGGAACTGCACCCTAGCTGGAGAGTAGCTCTCGGTGTTCACTCACCTGTATCGAGTCAGTCGACATGTGCTTGGAATGAAGCCATTCGAGGGGGAGTCTGGACACGCCTGAAGCTCTTGAGGTCGTACGAGTTATCGTTGGAAAATCCCCTGTGCGCTACAGTGCAAGCTCCTCCCCCCCTAAGCCCAGGCACTCCGTAGATCTCTAGATACAATGATGGAGGCCCGCCTCACTGTCGTGATATCTGCAGATCATCCGAGAATGGAACCCCTGTAGAAGCAGGAGAGAAACGGTTTTTTTTTGCCCGAGATATGGATTGGAAGAACAAAAACTCATCTAATCGAACGTAGGCAATACATAACCACCGATATCAACAAAGAAACGCGTCGCTCTGCCCATAAACTCGACAAAATCCTCCCCAATCCACCGCGGAACCAAGTCCACCATCGTAGATTCCAGCTCCCTGAGATACCTCCCGGCCACCTGAAAAAAGGTCAGATAGGACAGACAGCCCGCTCGACGTGGAACGACTCACCAGAACGCAAGACCCCGTCCGACCATCATCCATCGCAACATGCGCGATAGCCTCCGCCACGGCCGTGGGAGTATTCGCATCAAGCTCGGCCTCCTCCCACTGGCGTGCAAACCCTGCGGTCAGACGAGTCGGGGTATAAAAGGGCGCAATAGCGTTGACCCGAATGGCATATTGCCGAGCAACATCCTGCGCCGCTCGCAACAGTCCGACAACGCCATGCTTAGAAGCTACGTAGGCAGTCACTCCTGAGCCGCCGAAGTAACCGGCCGTCGACGCCAAAAGGACGATCGACCCGGATGGCGATGGCTTAGACTTCATATGGTGCAGCGCCAGTCGCAGGGCTGGGGATCGTTATTCATGAGGAATAGGAGAAACGGGGAATGACGAACTGTTCAAAGTGCCCTTGAGATTCACATCAATTACTTTGAACCCTTCGGTTGATTCTTTGAGATTGCCCGCCTCGTCGGTATCGTTTAGGTCCAGGACGGGCTGGGTTTCCATCGTCCCTGCATTGGCGATGACGATGTCTATGGCTCCGAAGTGCTGCGCGGCCTGTTTGAAGAGCGCGGTCATCTGCTGCCAGTTGAGGATGTCGGCTGCGATGAACAGGGCATCTTCGGGGTGGGGGAACGTGCGGATGAGATCTTCGGCGGTATTCTGATATGTTTCGAGGTCGCATAGCACTGTTTTGGCGCCGTGGGCGTTGAAGAGCGAGGCGGTTGCTGCGCCGATGCCATTCGCACCGCCGGTGATCAGAACAACTTTTTCGGACGCATGTGACAGGAGAGATGGATCCAGATTGACCGGTTGCATTTTGGTACCTGGTGTAGAGGGTTTGGAAGGGAACGGAGAATGGGATGTCTGGACGTGAGGGTTCGGGGATTTACAGAGTCGTTTGTATGAGTATGTACATGTACCTCCTACCAGCTGAAACCCTATATTACAATTGAAATCAACTCAAAGCTGCTCTTTGTACCCGATGCTATAGCGTTCGTTGCTTATCCGATTAGATAATGTTTATCTAAAGATTTCCAATCCGCTAAGACGATGAGTATGAACATTAATAGCCCGAAAGGTTCCACTCAAATCGGACATCCACCGATTGCGAACGGTGAAGCGTGAAAACTTGAAAGAGAGAATCAATGCCATTTGGCGAGTCTGGCAAGTAAGAGATCCAGCCTTTCACATGAACAAGTGACATCGCAGGGCGGCAGGTGTTACGATGGACGCGACGGTCAACCACGACCGAGGACAGTGAAGATGGCTCATGAATCTATCTCAACAGTAGTACCAAGTGGGACCCAGTCCGGTCGAAATAGACCGGGCTGGGGTGTTGCGGGTCTTTACGAGTCCCTATATCCATCAAGGCGAGTATTCGTACACCCGAAGCCGAAAAAAAAGACCCCATGTTTATTGGCCAGGAATGTCTATTGGATGAAATGATGCTGCTTGCTGCATAGATCGGCGACCATGGAGCCTCCACAGCAACTAGGGCTTTCTGGACTTCTTTCGCGGCAGTGTGAGCGATTTGCGCCATCGGTGGCCATCAAAGACGACGAGAGTCAACTCACGTACACTCAGCTCCATGCGAAAGCCCTCAATCTTTCTAATAACATCCGATGCCAAAACATACACGCCGAAGCTCCGATTGGTATTCTCTCCCCACGAGGTATAAATCATGTGGTTTCGCAGATGGCAGTCATATATGCCGGAGGGACATGCGTTCCATTAGATGTGAACAATCCGGATCAGCATTTGATCGATCTCCTCCAGAATATCAACGTCTCGCTTCTTTTGACAGACCACGGCAATTCTCACCGACTGAAGAATCAAGCATGGAGTCAGATGGTGGTGGATCACAAGTCAATCCATCCCACTGGAGCCGAGTTGAAGGTCGGAGATGATAGCGTTGGCTGGCAATCAACACAATATTGTTCGCATATCTTTTTTACGTCTGGTTCCACGGGTCGCCCAAAGCCTGTCCAGGTCCTCGCGAGCGGAATTGTCAATTACTGCCTGAACCAAACATTCGTTCCGATCCAGGAAGGTCAGCGGTTTGGACACCTGAGCAATGTCACGTTTGACGTGTCTCTCATGGAGACGCTGGGATCATTTCTGCGCGGTGCGACGGCGGTCGTGTTAGACCGTGACACTGTACTGGATCCGACCCGGTTGGTGAAGCGTATCCGAGAAGATCAGATTGACGTACTCTGGCAGACCCCGGCATTGTTGGCGACAACGATCAATTCGGATCCACAAGCGTACACAACCGTGGGCACCCTGCTGACTGGTGGCGAGGTGGTCAATGTTCAACTGGCCCGGAAAATCCTAGAATACGGTCCTCCCAAGCGGCTCTTGAATCTCTATGGCCCGACCGAATGTACGATGTTCGCCACATTCCACCAGATCTCCATGGAAGATGTAGAGAGAGGCAACATACCCATCGGGAAGGCAATGGATGGATACGAAATCATGGTAATGGATGACAATCTTCACAGATTACCGCCTGGAGAAGTTGGGGAGCTGTTAATCGGGGGCAAAGGCGTTGCGGCTGGATATCTCGGTGAGCTGGAGAAGACGGGCAGCCCCTTTGTCAAGCTGTCACCTCTTCAGCCTCATGATCGGGTATATCGAACCGGCGATCTGGGCCGGTGGAATCCGGCGGGCGTGCTCGAATTTGTAGGTCGACGGGACAATCAAGTCAAGATCCGAGGTCATCGAATAGAGCTGGAAGCCGTCGAGTCGACGTTGATGGCAACAGGGTTGGTTTCGACGGCCGCAGCGGTAAAAATAGAACCCAACAGCACTGGCCAGGCGGATTCACTCCTGCTCGCGTGCGTGGTACCCATCTCTGAGGATCTGAACACCTCCATTATCACGCAGGCATATGTCAAGAATGCGCCTCATATCATGGTCCCTCGTTTGGAAGTCGTGGACCATTTACCGCTGACCAGCACGCATAAGATTGACCGTGGGAAATTGGTTGAGCAATACTCTGGGCAGGTTGTGCCGAAGCTGGCATCGAGCTTGTCCGAGCCGCTGTCGCCAATTCAACAGATTGTGCTGGACGTCTTTGGGCTGCAGATGGGTCCAGATGAGAACTTCTTTGCAATGGGGGGATCCTCATTACATGCTGCCCGTCTGGTATCTCGCGTAAAGGAGGTCTTTGATGTCCAGCTCCGGATCGCCATGGTATACGAATCCCCAACGGTACGAGAGCTCGACCAACTGATCAAGTCACTACAGAACGGGGTAAAGTGGGCGGGGGAAAACGAAACTCTTTGGCAGCAAGACCTAGATCTCGGGAAAGATGTACGGCCCATACCTGGCACGATCCCTGACTGGACGATCGAAAGCGAAGGCCGCGTCTTTCTCACCGGCGCGACGGGTTTTATCGGTATCTTTCTACTATGGGAGCTGCTTCGTCGGCCCAACGTTCAGCGAGTCGCATGTCTGGTGCGTGCAACTGATGAACTGCAGGCCGTCAAACGCATTATCGAGGCCTTCGATCGGTATCAGCTCCGACCCTCTCACATGGAAAAGCTTTGGGCCATCCCGGGAGACTTCTCCCAAGACGACCTAGGGCTGCGTGGTGACAGATTTGATTATTTCGGAGAATGGGCGAGTATTATCTTTCACCTAGGAGCCCGTGTGAATTGGATTGAGCCATACGAGCCTCACCGGCAGACGAACGTCGTGGGATTGTTGAACATGATCCGCTTCGCAAACACAAAGCGCCCGAAGGCTTTCCATTATGTGTCGAGTACTTCCGTATACGGCCCAGCAGGATTGATGACCGGAGTCAAGTACATTCCGGAAGGCGAAACCCCCCACGCCTATCTTGCAGCCTGGAAATATGACACCGGTTATTCGCAGAGTAAATCCGTCGCCGAGGTTATTGCATGGAATGCCATCGACAACGGCCTAGCCGTAACAATCCATCGCCCTGGCTTCGTCCTTGGTCACAGCCAAACAAAGATTGGAAATTCCGATGACTTTTTCAGTCGCATGGTCCCCAGCTGTGTGCGCATGGGCTGCTATCCCGCACTCTCGGAACATCGTGATGCCTTTGTGTCGGTGGACTTCGTTGTGTTGGCGCTTCTACACATCGCATCATCCGAAAGGTCTTTCGGTCATGCGTATAACCTTCTCGAGCCCCATGGCAACGCGATGATTTCTCTTTCGGAAATTTTTGAAACCGTCAGCGCGGCTCTTCCAGCGGGCTCCTTGGTCGAAGTTCCATACGGGGAGTGGGTGAGGAAATGCAAACTCCAATCAGAGGCAGACATTCCACATTCCTTGACACCACTCATGCCAATGTTGGAAGAACTGGTATTCGATAACAAGACCCGTTGGGAACTACAGTCGAGGATGCCAACCCTCGGTTCGGAAAACTTGCGGGATGCTCTAATGGTTCATCCCGACCTCCTCTGCTTTCCGACGATCCGGTCCCTTTTGCCTCATTATGTTCGGCCATGGCTTGGTAGAGCGTCTCGGACCTGATCGAGAGACGAGTCCATTCGATCCGTGAACATCTCTCATCTGGAATGAGAACAGAATCTGGCGAGACAAGTGGTTCAGTAACGCACCTTAAGCAAGGGGGAGAAGAACCAAAGTCCCTCGCGAGCGACCAAAATCAAGGGGAAAGCTATGAGAAAGACCTTAAGGATGTCAACTAGCAAAGAAAGATTGGTCTAGACCACCGCTATCCTGCAAGGTCAATAAAAGACGCGTGCTCACATTCTGGAATTCCTCCCGGACGCTGCAGAAGTGAGCAACAAGATTAAACCACAGGGGTCATCTAGTGCGTTTGGCCATGAGTGATCGTCTCTTGTCAAAATTGCAGGAATGGAAATCATCCACTCATGGAGCAGACGAAGTACCACGGAGGTTAAGGTTAAAAGCGACGGCTGTCTATTTGGGAACATAGGGAATAGCCTCACTGTCGCACCAGAGCTGTCTGGGAATTGGACTTGTGACATATCAGAAAATGAGGCATTTCACGTTGTCTCCCAGATTTCATTGTGGAATAGGCAACGCCTCGTAGATCGAACAGTAAACAGCCAGAGTGATCCACACAACTTTGTTTGGACTCTATACCGATTGATTCAATGATTCCATTCGGTGGTAGCCACGACCGAGGTATTTGACATATATAAATGTGCGATTGGGTAAAAGCTCCACTACCGAAGCTACCAAGGCTATGACAAGGGAGCAAGACTAGACCTGGTGGTCTGATATGCAAGTTCTAGAACTGGCGAAAAGACATTGAACCCTGTGACCCTTGCTATGGATGAGGATTAATACAGACTTTAATGCTCCATTGGGTGGTCGGTGGCCTGTTCCATTCCAATGGCCTGGGTTTTGGCCAATCAAGCCCTGTTCCATACGGGGATGATTGGAGGGTTCGAATTGAATCCACCGATCTCGCTGACTGTGAAGTCAACCCTTGACTTTTGAGGGGACCGATTCATGGAGGAAGTCCTTTTCCATGGTACCCCCTTACCATTACCATTCTCTTCTTTTTGTCGCCTCGGGGAGCTTACAACCATGGGATATGTAGAATGACACGTCCGCTATTTGGTTGACCGCTCACGAGAGGACACACTTGGATTCTCACGAAGGTCCACTCATCTGTGATCAGAGCCTTTGCTTCGACAAGGCATGGGCTGGCAACGCTTTTCTTGACGCATGAGAACCTACCATTAGCCGAACACCATGACGGCGGTTGAAAACGCCTTCTTGACTGCAGCTGCCGGCTTGGAGGCTGCCTTACCACCTACAATTGCCAATGCTGCTCCAGTCCAGCCGTTTGATTCCCCGACAGTGGACGTGTATCACTTCCTTCTTCAGTTACCAGGAGAGCCAAGCGATGCAAAGGCCGCTTTCGAGACACAGCTGCAAGCTTTCATAGGCCACATTCAGCTTCTGCACAACGGTACCGTGCAGAGCAGGTTATCGCCTCCGCACTCAGACAATGGGTATTCGTTCCAGTCCGCCCAGGACCCGGACGATGCCAGGGGGGTGAACGATCCTTTGTCCCGTAAGCGGAAGTTTGAATCGTACGTTCACGCAGATGCCCGACAGGGTAGTCAGATCCCAGCCCTAACATGGAGATCAGGTTAGATGACATTCAGCTCAGTGGTCGTGTTAGCTATGACGTCGAAAGTGAGTTCGCAAGTGATGACCATTATTCTCTCGTGAAAAGAGTACTGGATGAGCAGAGGGAGGAAGTGACACTTCCACGGCAAGTTCTCTCGAGTCTCTTTTGTGAACTGCTTCGACACCGCGCAGCAAACAAACATCCCGATCAGGAGGTCGACCTCCGGAAGCATCAGCAGATGAATAAGGCGTTTCAAACCGCTTTACAGGAGATCGCCAAGGTCATCACCAAAGTTGCGAACGGGGACCTATCAACGAAAGTCCCGATTCACCCGTTGGAAATGGACTCGGACATTATCACGTTCAAGATGACGATGAATGCCATGCTGGACCAGCTGCGGGTTTTCGCCAGCGAGGTCTCCCGGGTGGCCTGGGAGGTCGGGACCGAGGGTATTCTCGGTGGCCAGGCTCAAGTATCGGGGATGCATGGCGTATGGAAAGAAGTCACCGACAACGTTAATATCATGGCTTTGAACCTGACGAACCAGGTCCGTGAAATCGCACTGGTCACGACGGCTGTGGCGCATGGAGACCTCAGCAAGAAGATTGAACGGCCTGCCAAGGGGGAAATCTTTCTGCTCCAAAACACATTCAATACCATGGTCGATCAGCTCCGTACGTTTGCCACGGAGGTAATTCGGGTCGCCCGTGACGTGGGTATTGAGGGCGTCCTTGGTGGGCAAGCACGGGTATATGGCACTCAAGGAATGTGGAATGAGCTGACAACCAATGTTAATGCTATGGCCAATAACCTGACCATGCAGGTTCGGGATATTGCCACGGTGACCACTGCCGTGGCAAACGGTGATCTGACTCAGAAGGTCCGGGCCGACTGTAAGGGAGAGATCCTATCGTTGAAGGATATCATCAACGCAATGGTTGATCAGCTCCGCCAGTTTGCCCAGGAAGTGACGAAGATTGCCCGCGAAGTCGGGACCGACGGTGTTCTCGGAGGCCAGGCAACCGTTCACGGGGTCGAAGGTGTTTGGAAGGATCTCACCGAAAGCGTTAATTGTATGGCGATGAACCTCACCAACCAAGTGCGAGAAATCGCCGATGTCACCACCGCGGTTGCTCGCGGGGATCTCAGCAAGCGCATTACCGCTAACGTGAACGGGGAAATCTTGAGCCTCAAGGACACCATCAACGGAATGGTCGGTCAGCTCAATCAATTTGCCTTCGAAGTGTGCAAGGTGGCTCGTGAGGTAGGTGTGGATGGAACTCTGGGAGGCCAGGCCGTCGTTGCCAATGTCGAGGGAGAATGGAAAGCCTTGACCGATAATGTCAATGTGATGGCCGACAATCTGACGTCGCAAGTTCGGGCTTTTGGTCAAATCACCAATGCGGCCACAGATGGTGATTTCAGCAAATTGATCACCGTCAGCGCGTCGGGTGAGATGGATGAACTCAAGCAGAAGATCAATAAAATGATCTCCAATCTCCGCGACAGTATCCAGAGAAATACCGCAGCTAGAGAGGCAGCCGAACTCGCTAATCAGAGCAAATCGGAGTTCTTAGCCAATATGAGCCATGAGATTCGGACTCCTATGAATGGGATTATTGGGATGACCCAACTGGCTCTGGACACGGAGGATATGCCTCCCCCTACGCGAGATATGTTGAATGTGGTCCACAATCTGGGAAATAGCCTCTTGGTGATCATCGACGATATCTTGGACATTTCCAAGATTGAAGCCAACCATATGAAGATCGAGGCCGTTCCATTCAGTCTGGGTCAAACCGTTTTCAAAGCCCTGAAAATCCTGGCAGTCGAAGCCAGCGAAAGAAGTCTCCATCTCACATATCACATCGACAACTCGGTGCGAGACTATATCACTGGAGATGCCTTCCGCTTGCGACAGGTTATTCTGAATTTGATTGGAAATGCAATCAAATTCACCGAGACTGGGCAGATTCAGCTCAGCATCAAGGAGGCAACGTCAATATGTCCTCAAGGTACGTACATGCTTGAGTTCTCCGTCTCCGATACAGGGATTGGCATCGACAAGAGCAAGTTAGACTTAATCTTCGACAAATTTCAGCAGGCGGACGGCTCCATGACCAGGAAGTTTGGGGGTACGGGTCTGGGCTTGTCCATTTCCAAGAAACTCGTCAACCTCATGGGAGGTGATATCTGGGTCACCTCAGTCGTGGGTGTTGGCAGCACCTTTCACTTTACCTGTGCCTTTACGTCTTTGGATCCCCCCGTCAAGGACATTACCAAGTATGTGATACCCTATAAGGGCTGTCGGGTCCTCTTTGTCGAGAAGGCCCAGGGTAATTCCAGCGAGGGTCCAAAGAAAATCCGACAAACCTTACAAAAGATGGGCCTGGACGTGGATGTCATGAAGCTCGAGGATGGTGTTCCTCCCACAGAAACCGTGGTGCAGCACGGTAAAGAGCATCGTCGGCTATATGATGTCTTGATCGCCCAGACCATGGAATCGATTTCCCATCTCCGCGATTACGACCGGTTCAAGAGCCTCCCCGCCGTATTGGTGTGCCCCGTGGTATCAGTGACCATGAAGTCCGCTCTCGATCTGGGTATCATCTCCTATGTAACAACACCCTGTCGTCCGATCGAACTCGCTAATGGTATTCTTCCGGCCTTGGAAGGTCGACCTTCGCGCAGTTTATCAGAGCAAACACGTCCTTTGGTTATCCTACTGGCCGAAGATAATGAAGTGAATCAGAAGGTCGTTCTCAAAATCATGCAAAAGTGCCATCATCAAGTCACAGTTGTCTCAAATGGACAAGAGGCCCTCGAGGAGTTCGGGCACAAACAGTACGATGTGATTTTGATGGATGTTCAGATGCCGGTCATGGGTGGGTTTGAGTCGACGGTGAGAATTAGAGAATATGAGAGACTTCAAACACTTCCACACACCCCAATCATCGCCCTCACAGCGCATGCAATGTTCGGTGATCGAGAAAAGTGCATCGCCGCTGGGATGGATGATTATCTTCCGAAGCCGCTCAACCAGACGCAAATGATGGAGATGATCCACAAACATGCAGCGCGACGGGATGTCCACTGATACCGAATCTTGGAATTTGGCCACGCCCTCTGCTTTCTTGACGATGTGTTTGCTGTCTATCCATCTTCTTGTTTTTTTTTTTTCCTTCATCGCCTTTTATCATTCAGCATAAACCCAACTGTTCATAGTCCGGCGGATCCCCTCATCTTTTGCCAGATAGCAAGATGTAGATGCCTCTGTGCACGATATTCTTTGGCCTATTGAAGGACCATTGGCCGCTACATGTATAGCACCATTACAAAAGCCTCCAACAATGGACCTAATCCTAATCAACAGAAGATGAAAATACCTGAGCATGATATCCTTCCTCTCTTACTCCGTAGTCCATTTCAGTACACTGAATTATTGATAGATAATAGGATGGGGCCGTTCAATCTAGCCGTGACAGACCACTTTGTTAGTAGCCACTGTTTATACCGCCGGTCTCTGAAGTCTTAGCTCTCTGAAGAGATTCCCGTCGTGGTGAAAGATCATCGCGGAAGCACAACCGTCAATCAAAGGGATACTGACTCAGAAACACGTCTCTGCCATCTATATTGGACTTGCACTCACGTTCGCTAGTTGGAAACCAGTGCATCTTCAGGGGTCGCTCGATAATTGTTCAGACAATATTTCCTGGATATATTCTATCGTACATTATGTATTGACTACTCAAACTTATGCCGCTCAGTCGTTCTCGAAAATCGCGATACCTCTGAGGACGACTTGGCGCTGTGTGTTGTACTTACAGCATGGAATGAGAAATCAAGCTCTCCAACCAACTTCTTCACGTCCCTATTACGTTGGTTAGTGACTGCGCTGCATAATGTTGACCTCTTCACTCACTTCATAAGTCTCTGTACATCACCACCAATACATCTTGTGGAGATTTGCAGTACTGCAAAGGTAGCAAATCCCGGCTCTGCGATATGCTTCACATCCAGAATATCTTTATCCATTGCTTCAAGTCTTTTAGAAAAGCTGTACGGTCTTGGTGTCTTGAGATAGGGGGGGAGGGGCCGGCGATCTGTAATGCTGGCTGAGAGAAGACAGAGCACGGTTGTGATCTCGTGGGTTGTAATACCTGCACTTGCAACAAGTCGTCTGAAATCATGGAGCCAGGCAGTATTGGACTCCTCTTCATCGCCAATTTGTAATAACGTATCGGAGGCATATCCCAGAAGACTCAGGTAGCTCACAATGCTAATCGAGCGGTTAGCTGACTGGGCATATTGGTCCGGCTGTGAGGTACTTGCTTTTCGATGCATGCGATGATAGAATCATACTGCTTTTTGGGAAACCGGCCTCCGATCGGAACCTCCCACTTGAGAAACCCCGAGTATGTGCGTAGGCCATTCAACATCAACATCTGCTTAGAAAACACTTGATTCCGTGACTTCAAGAGCCTGCGCCCGGCTGACGTCTTGAGCGCCATATCGCCCGCCTCGCCACGTACTCGCGCCGATACGGTCTCGTGGATAATCGAGTAGTAATTGGCCAAAAGGTACAAAGAGGCACCCAAACTTTGACGCAAAACCGAGTGCTCCGAAATAGGATATGGAAAGAATGTCCAGAAAAACGCCACGGCAATACCACCAGTCACTGTTGCCAATCGATAGGGTGCAAGAAGGTAGATGGGGTAATATTGTTGTCCATTCGAGGTTGCCACTTGCTCACCAACCTTGCGAACCTGGAGTTCATAACCAACTATCATGGACATTGAGATGAGAGTGATTATGCCAATAATTCGGAAGCGGAAAAGCTTTATTGGGACATAAAACACACAGGATAGAAAGATAAAGGAGAAAACGATTATGCCGGGGGTCTGCTTGCCAGGGATGTACCAGCTTAAGAGGCTAAGAACCATGGCCAATACAGTACCAAATATACGGAGCACAAAGCCGAATATGCTCTGTCCCGACGTAGGGGACATGCTGAGATTGACCAAAATCATGGCCCAAATAAAACGTTGCTTGATGAAAAAGGACTGTGTATCATGAAGGAGACCAACAACGGCAATGGTCATAGTGGCACACGCGACCCGGAAGCCGTACGCTGACTCTTGAGTGCGGAGTATCGCAGGGATGAGCCTGATCTTGTCACCTATTTTTTGGAAGGTGGTCTCTGGCTGTAGATGTTCTGGATCCTTCCGATTTCTGTACGCTTCACCCAATTGCAGAATGTTGTTCTGCGAGTTGATGTCGCCCATATTGTCATCATCGTGTGAGCCTTCAGCCTTCAGTAAGCTTGTGGCCCATTTTCGCAGGCGTTTCCAGCCCGGTATAATAAGATGACGCCGCGAAAGCTTCCCACTTTGCCGTTTTTCGTCCGCAAACTTGACGAATTCTAGAACGGTCTGGCCGGTTGAGCTGAGCAGCTGTTCCATCTAGTAATAGTCAACACCTAGCGACGTTCACGAAGATGGGAGAGCACGATACTCACATAGAGGAACAAGTACAGTTGTCGCTGACTCCGTTCTCGGCCAATAAATGGATTACCATAGCCAATGTCTTCCATATCATCTGTAGGGCGGTCGAAGAAGTCCTTAGGCAGGTTGATTCCCTTTTCTTCACTCCACGTCCGTAGGGCGATACGCTTAGCGACTTTGAAATCATCAAGTCTCTTTTCAAGATTGGCCGCGAAATTCTCGTCGCCTGGGGATAAAACTGCCGAAGCCTCGACATCTTCGGCGCCACTCGGCGACGCTGAGACGTTTGCAGGATTAGCAGCCTTTTTAGGCGGTTTTGCCAGCTTCAGCACAAATGAGACATGTTGGAGACCTTCATCGATAGCCTGAATCATAGACTTGAATGGGTCATGTACCGCTCGCATGATGTCGTTCCATTCTTGTATGACACGGTGGCGTATCAAATCTGGTACATCAGTCGCCATTGGATCAATGGGTGGATTCCATTTATTGTATTCTGAAAGACGCTGGAATAAGTCCACAGTAAAGCTTAGACCCACTATTGGGATCATTGTTTGTTGGAGATTCCGAAAGATCGCTTGAAGGTCATCGGGCCCAAGATTGCCAACCGCAATCTCACGCTTAGCAAAAGTCAAGTCTCCGTGAAGCTTACCATGGATTTCGGTGAGCTTCTGCACCGCTGTCCGGATGGCTTGTGCTTCTGGGCTATACACCTTACCCTCGTTGGTAATCTTCTCCACCCTCGAATCGTAGGTCTCCGCCCTACCAAACATGTCATCTTGTTCCAGAGATTCGAAGTATGCTGTATGAGCTTGAAGAGCCCCGCGCAAACATCCAACATAGCTAGTCATCTGTTTGAACACGACCGTCCGCGACGTGACGGGATAAATAAATAGGCACACGACCGTGGAGAGTGCCAAGCCTATCAGGCATGTCTCGAGTAATTTCGTTACCGTGACTATGGCAGCCGTCATCGTAGTGATGCGAGCCGCGTAGCTGAAAGTGACATTTGCAATGATTGAATAAATGATGACGGGGAACTGAAACTGCTGGTACTTGGCCCGCAATGAATGGACGACGTATATCTGGAAAAACAGCCAAACACCGCTCACAACAGAAGCAGACGAGTTGTACGGCGCTGTCACGATGCTAGCATCCGCGCTAGATGTCACCTCGGTGTGCTGTCGTGCCTTCACACATGAATACATCATAAGCAGGGTAACTGCGGATGCAACACACACGGCCAACACGTCAAGGAACATCATTTGGAGGAATTTGGCGCGGGGCATGATCGAGAAACCCAGGACAGCTATTATGGCCATGAGGTATCCCACCGTATTATATCTGGACGCCACAGAATCGGCTTGAAAACTAAATCCATGTTAGTAGCATATCTCCAAGGCCAAAGCCCCTCCAGTGCGGGCCTTACATCGCCAGAGCAATTGTCGGGGGAATAGCGCCTCTATACATCCATTAGATACTGCACACCATAGCTGCTGTCAAGGGATCCTACTTCATCATCAGGAGAACGGTTGGTATGTCTAGGCCCAGGCTACTCCATCCTGATCTCAGTTTAGTCATGGGGCTCTTTTTTTGCTTTTCCGTGCTTGCCTCAGGCTCCTCTGGTAGCGGCCATTGCGAGTCCTCCGAACTGCGTCGCGACATGTTGGGTCGCGGGTCGCGGGTCGCGGTGTCGTTCTATACCGGACACCCTCGAACTTCTCTTTCAGACACCTGAGGATTTTTGATCCTACAGGATACGGTCAGAAACCCGTCATCGATCAATAACTTGCCCCAGAGTACGTGACAGTGTGTCCGACGTGAAGGAATCTCCCACGAAACAGTATCCAACACCGATGAAGTAGAATATCTCCGGTCCCAGCAGGGAAGAATGAGTGGAGAGTTGTAGGTCCGGACAAAGGACCTTTTCACAGCCAAGGATGGGAGTCAAAAATTCACGTCTATGATCTATCCAGGTGGGGATGGAATGAGAACGAGAACACGAATGACGGAGAGTGCCAAGACCATTTGCTTTCTGTCCTGCATTGTGACTCGTGAGAGTTGAACTTGAAGCTGCCCCACATAAGCACCAGTGGGAAGTCTGGGGAAGAGCATTTTATAGAAAAGTTGTTTCTTTGCGTCTGGACAGATCCAGGAGAAAACACGTGGAGAGCACCTGATCAACACCTGATATCAAAAACTACCAAGTCGGGTAAACTGCTATTGTATATTAAGTTGTTGTTATGGGGAATTGTTTATGCAGATCGTCTACGGAGTATCTACTCCGTACCCCATCTTTTAGTAAACCATGTCTTACGATTAAGTTATAATGCTCTTTACTATCATCATCTTCGGTACCTGACATACCGGACAGCCTGAGCCTGTATCGCAACGGGTCAATGCTAGTACCTAATGCACCTTCCCCTAAACAATCAAATATCAAACAAAGACAACTGCCACTCATTCCCCCTCCCACATCGTCCCATTCCCCAACTGAACCACACCCCAGAAATCATCAGCATAATAAAATAAAATAAAAATTAAACATCACCAAAAATGCCCGAGTCCGAACCGCAATCTCACCCACCAACAGGCGTCCCAAAACGGAAACCCGTACCTATTCCCGGTCCAGGTCCCAATCCCACTCCCAATCCCAATCCTAATCCTAATCCTAATCCCACACCTCCTGAAAACCCTCCCCAACACAAAGAATCACAGTGGACCAAATGGACTCAACTCCCCCAAAAGAAACGTCTAATCATCATCTCAACCGTCATCGCAATACTCTTAATTGCTCTGATAATCGGTCTCGCAGTGGGACTTACGCGACCAGCGTAAGTGTTGAATTTGATATATTCAACCCCCCTCAAATCAATTCTGTACAGTACAAGACCCAGAACGAGCTAACAACAAATCCCTTTCAAAAAGAAATCAAAATCTTCCCCTCCCTACATCCCATGGTGGACCCTATACAGGCGACCTAACCTATTATGACCCCGGGATGGGGTCATGCGGCATCAGCAGTTCCAATTCGGATCTGGTCTGTGCGGTCTCGCATGTTCTGTTTGATGCGGCATCGAAGGGGTCGAATCCGAATGCGAATCCGCTTTGCGGGTTGAAGATTCGGTTGAAGAGAGAGGAGAGTAGTGTTGACGTTAAGGTTGTTGATCGGTGTATGTATTTATTTCGTTTGCTTTTTGGTTCTCCCCTTGTTTCTGTAGTATTCGTACTGACTGATGATTAGGTGTGGGATGTGCTGTGAAAGATCTAGATGTTAGTCCGGCGGTGTTTAAGAAGTTGGCGGATATGGATCTAGGAAGAGTGAGGGTTGATTGGGCTTGGTTGGAGGACTCGCCTGTTGCTGCCTGAGGAGTTATGATCTCTGGGTCTCTCTCTCCCTCTTTTTTTTTTGAGTTGAGATGTTATGCTTGATGTCATTGTCTGGATTGGAGTATTGTATTTCCTTTTCTATGTATATATCATGCATAGGTCGTTAATATTCTGGCCATTCGGGGTCAACCTGTTCCCGCCAGGCGCGCAATCCACCCCGAAGATCCGCCACAACTCTCTCGCCTCCGCGATCCAGTCCAAGCTCCTTCAGTCGTTTGACTGCAATCTGCGAATCATTTCCGAGGCGACATACAACATATATCGGATCATTGGATTCCGAGGAGGCGATATCCGCTGGAAGCCACGGGGGCAGAGGACTCGGCCCATCGCCGTTTTGGCTCTTCGTCGTCGAAGACGACAGGATCGACGAAATGGGGATATTGATACTATTTTCCAAATTGCAGATATCGAATTGAACTTTCTCCCGAACGTCGATGATCATGGGCTCCTTACGGCCCATTGCGATGGCCTCGCGGGATGATTCCAAGGGATACTTTGCCCGATACTCCAGCGGGGAGATGCGCTCTTCCAGCGACAACAGCTTCTCGGGACTGACACTCCCACAAAAGAAAACATAATCGGTCGACCCCGACTTGACGGTTTCCAAATTCACACTGGCCTCTGCAGAGCACACCGCACAATTCGACCGGCGCGAACGCAGCTTGATGGTTCGGAATAGAGGGGAGGAATAAGCCGAGAAGATATGCAGCGACGGAGGCTGAACCGCGTCATCTGCAGCAGTGATAACCTTGATCGCTTCCAATGCCTGCAAAACACCCATTGTGCCGACAACCGGACCAAGAATGCCGCCATCCGCACAGCTCAGAATACTGTTTGCCGGCGGCGGTCGCGGAAAGACACAACGATAGCATGGACCCCCAGTCTTGTCTCCCACCGGCCGAGGAGGGTTATTTAACACCATAAGCTGACCTTCTGTGCGCAGCGCCGAAGCCGAAACCAGTGGTTTTCCGAGAAGAACCGCCGTATCCGAGATGAGGTACCGTGTCGCCGGGTTATCGGTACAATCGAGAACGAGGTCATAATTCTTAAAAATCTCTGCCGCATCTGAAGGCGCTAGGTGCGCTCGGTGCGCAATATACGTGGGGTGAGGGTTCAAGCTAACAAGAAATCGCCGATTAGCATCCACATTGAACCGCCAGGTGTATGGACCAAGAGCGAACTCACTCCCGCAGAGATTCGGTCGCACTGTCCACCTTGAGCTTCCCGACATTCTTCGTCCGATGTAGCACCTGCCGATGCAGATTTGAAGACTCCACCGTGTCCCCATCCACGAGCCCCAGTGTGCCCACGCCGGCTCCAGCGAGATACTGCGCAGCCGGACATCCCAAGCCACCCGCCCCGACAATCAAAACCTTCGCGGATCGGAGTTTCAGCTGACCTGTAGTATTCAAAGAATATTTTAGCATCCAGCCAATTCGAGCAACCTTGGTTTGAGTACGGTGAAAACCACGCACCCTGCAACCCCACCTGTGGCACTATCATCTGTCTGCCATAACGCCGATATTCCTCGTCTAGTAACGGCCATCTTCTCTTTTCACTGCATTGGTTGCTCACTGTAGGAGCAAGATTTAGAGCGTCCGGCGCCCTGGCCTTGATAGCCTCTTGCTCTGCGCTCTCGAGCTCGCGTTTCAGCCCCGCTAGCTGTGCTTCTGTGGCGGCGATCTGGGCGCGTAGGGAGGCGCAAGTGTTTTCGATGTCCCCCATTGTTCAACCGGTGAGTAGTTGACCGGTCGAACGATGTGTGTAGACAGGTTTGCCTTGGTTCTCAGGAAAGAAATGGCGGAAGATGAACCCCGCTTGAAGATTCTCATTTGAATTTCAACACATCTTATCAGGAAAATCTCAAGCTAAACCCTATTTGGGTAAGGTAGTCGGGCCCAGTCACTGGCATCCTAATATTTGGATGAGAATGAGAGAATATCGCATGCAAAGACTCTTATTATTTATGAACTACTTCCGCAACCCGTCAAGTCATCTACAAGTAATACTATGTGCCCTTATCGGCTGCCTCATCGCCTTGTCGTCGCGTCACTTCAGTATGTGGCTCAATGTAGCGAGTGAGCGTCTCCCTGAATAGGGTTCGCTGCTCGAACGCATACGCCATGCCTATCAGCGTCTCCTCACTCCAGTGCGCACCCATGAAGCTAATTCCAAACGGAATATTCTCAGCAACCTGGACCAAATTCCCGAAATCGTTGTATATGACGCTCGTTCCCTTTGGATACGCTCCCAGCGGGACTGTGATGACCGGGGTACCGACGACGGACGACATGTAGGCAGCCAGAGAGGTGGGAAGAATGAGGGCGTCCAGATTGTGACGTGACAGCGCTCCCAATATCCCTCCTTCTCCACCGATCCGGAGATTCTTCTGGTACAATGGCCAAAATTCCGGGGAGGTGTTGGTGATTCCGAGGGCCAGCGCCGCATCCCATTCGGCAGTGTCCCGTCTCGGGTAGTCTTCTCGTGGATCGGTCTGGGTGTAATTTCTGAGCTCCTGCAGCGTATGGATCTGGTTGGGGTTCGTCTTCAATCCCGAGAGATAACGCTCGATACTGGTCGTGAAGTCGGCGTAAAGAACCTGTTTTACACTGCTACTCGTCAGGAGTTCCGGCCAAGCTGTCAGATTTGCATCCTGAATGATCGTGGCGCCCGCTTCGGTCAGGACATGCGTGGCGGCTTCGAAGGCTGCGAGAACTGCGGCACCGTGTGGCAGTCCGCCGATCGTATCCAGGGCATTCCGTGGGATGCCAATTCTCTTCCCTTGCAGTCCCTCTAATCGGCAGGCATTGACATATAACGGACCAGTCCTGTTGGGTGAAGCAAGCGTGTAGTTGTCCCTCGGGTCTCTCCCGGCGATTGCCTCCAAAACGGACGCAGCATCTTTGACGGTTCGAGCCATTGGACCGATCGTGTCTTGATGCTCGCTGATGGGGATAACGCCGTATCGTGAAGTCAGACCAACGGTTGGTTTGATGCCGACAATATTATTTACCTCACTGGGAAACAGTATACTCCCCACGGTCTACATTCAACATGTTAGCGCAAGCACACGAGGAACGGGGAGACGAAGCACTTGGTACTGACCTCTGTCCCCAGCGCCGCCACAGCCAGACCGAGATCAACCGCCACGGCGCTACCACTTGAGCTTCCATTAGGGTCCTGCATGGGAAAATAAGCCCCCGATGTTTGTCCACCCCAGGCAGTCCATCCGTTGGACGAATTCGACGAGCGAAAATTCATCCATTCCGACATACTGGTCTTTCCGAGCACAATGGCCCCATGATCCCTAAGCTTACTCACCACAGTCGCATCGTGGAACACTTTAGAACCATACAGAGCATAAGAACCCGCTTCCAAAAAGAATCAACCAACCCCGTCAGCTGAATGCACTCAAGAAAGAGTCTCGCGCAGCACGGAACAATGTACTGTACCTGTTGTCTGCATCTGATCGGCCGTGCCAATACTCTCCTTAATCAGAACGGGGATCCCATGCAATCCCCTGAATCCATCATCAGTATGGCACAGTCTCACCAAGTCTATTAGGCAGATCCTATACTAACCCACGTGTATATCCATTTTTCCTCTCCTCATCAAGCACCTCTGCCTCGCGTAACGCATCCAGGTTTATCTCCAACAGCGGACGAAGTGTCGAATTGACCTCATGGATCCGTGCAGTATACGTCTGGTCAATTAGCAGTCCTTCCACCCATCCAAATTCGAAAAAAACATACATTAACCAAATCAACACTAGAATAGCATGAGTTCATAAGATCATCGAACAAACCCTCCCTTGTCGCGTTGATCAAGGGTGGATACACACATTTCCGCGCATACACCGTCACACAAGTATGCAGGAACCACACCAGCCCGAAAGATTTGCAAAAAGTCATCATGCACAGTAAAAAGTGCGGGAAATATTTCTATAAATAAACAGAGAAATAAAAGTACAAGCGGCTGGTCGTGATCTTATGTCTTGTTATATAGATATGGGGATCGGGATGTGGGATTCACGGTTGTCTAGAAGAACAAGCAAAGTCCTTAGCTTCACTGGGATGAAAGCCCTGAAGCTATTCATTGACTCGAGGGCAACGGTGAACAGCTAGAAGCTGTACTCATGTCACCTACTATGCACTGTGTAGGTGAGTTACACTGGGGTTTGCAGATGGATTTTTGACACTGGAGAAAATTCAACAACTCGGTCCCTAAGTTGCCCATAATGTAGTACATATATTTGGCAATGCATGACTAGCCCCCTATTTGCAAATGCTTGTTGTCAGCAATATTTGCTCTGGTTATTATTGCCACACACGGAGATTGCAATGTTTTAGATTACATGAATATCATAGCCAAGAGTAGACATTGTCTCAATTGCTCGTATGCTGAGGTGGTGAATCATGGAGATACAGACTCGTGAGGTCTACCCTAACTCCAGCCAGTTATGGTAATGGATGAGAATAATTAACTTGCCCGACAAGGGATTGCCTTCTTTGTACGGAGTAGTTCCTGACCTCCTGGTGCAAAGTAATTTCACGGTTGTCGCACGATCCAAGCCAACAATGAAAAGAGTTTACGGTCTGCCTAAGTTCTATGCCCGATTTCATCTATTCTATCTACCTAATAAAATATCGATCATCACTTTGTACTACTAGTAGTCTAGCCTTCCTTGGTGAAGAAGAGGTAAAAAACGCCAATGGTCCCACAGAAGATCTCGGATATAAGGAACGTCCCCCAGTCTGTATGTACGCAGCGGGTTTGGGAAAATCAGAAGCGGAAATCAGCCAGAAAATGTCTTAGACAATCTGTTGGGTTCCTGAAATCTGGACCAGTCTTACCTCACTGAAATAGGCCCATGGCAATAGAAGCCGAAGAAACCCCTGATGCAGATGAGTCAGGTGGATGTGTGGCCAAGACGACACCGATGATGAACATCATGGAAGCCATCCAAATAGAACCCCCGACAAGACTCTTCTTCCATCCCTAACGATTAATACCGATATGCAAGAAGATGGCAGTCGCGACAACTTTGATGACTCCGTACACGCTGGTGGCGAAAAAGAGAAGACTTGGTTGCGCTAAGACCGATGATCTGGAAGATCGAAGGCAATGTGCAGTGGCACTCCTTAATCCAGAATAGTCCCGCAATATGACCTCGAGTTGCCGAAGGATAGCTCTCGCCTGCTAATACCGGTGTGATACTGGACATGCCGCCGATACCCTCCAATCACGACACGGCCAGCCTAGATCATACTAAAGGGATGGCTTGCGCCAACTTGGAGGACAACTCCAATTAAGAGTACAACAGTAAGGACGATGAGAGAGGAGCGCCGTCCCAGATAGTCATCGAGGAAGGCGGCGAAGATGGCACCGAAGTAGCAGCCGGTCGTGAGCAGGGACACCATGGTGGAAGAGACTTCGACGTTTTGCGAGTCTGAAGATCCACCTGGTTCCGCCGGGAGCCCAAAATCATCCTTGAAGCTGAACAGGGCCAGCATCGATAACACTACCCACTACTCTAGTGTCAAATCCTAAGCATCATTAAACCATGCACGGCAAAGTCAGCGTGTATCACCCAGGGAGACGTACCAACGAGCAGAAACCTGGAATCGACTACTCTCGTTAGGATGTAAACGCGGTAATCCTTGAAGCCCATGATTGCAGAATTGGTCAAGACTTACGGATGACAGACAATTCAACCTAGGAGGGCCCGGACAATAATATCTCTTTGGTAGCCACAGATAGATAATACATACCCTTAAGACAACAGAAAGCCGCAATGCCAGTAATGAGAGATTGAGAAACTAAGTACATACATACAAGACAACGCAACCCATGCACGCTGTGGTAAAGATAATGTTCGGTATCCATTCCTGCATTGCACGTGTCCGGACTGCAAAAGATAAAACAAGATGGGATCAAGAAAGGAGAGTGAAGTATGCTGCTGTATGGCTGCATCGAGTGCTGGAAGGGTAGGTAGTGGTCGATAGATACTTGACTGAATAAATGACCCGGCAATCAACGAAGCCACCGAGGACATACTCATAGACTCCATGTAGGCAACAGCATTGCCTGAATACAGTAACATCCTGCAGGTTACCGTAAATTGAATCAACTTCAAGCACCTACACTTTCAATAAAGGAAGTCACAGATTGAGGTGCTCGGATATACACGGTAGTGGCTATCCCAGGCAATCAGTGGTGGATTCACTATGGGATGACAGTACCTGATCTACATAGTAGACCTCATACTGTACCAGCGAGAAGAAGGCTGCCAGCAGGTTGTTGGCTAGTGCCCCTCTAACTCCCACCATGTTGCTCATCTGCTTCATTACTTCAGACGCTCATCTCGTTCGTCGATTTCCAGTATTGCTCAGCATTCCCAGTTCGACAAAATGCCAGCGTATCCCCAGAACACTGGGATCAAAGCCATCGAGATTTACTTTCCTAGTCGCGTATGTGTTGAACCCGTAAAAGTCATTTGACGATATTAACCAGAACGATATCAAGTATGTGCCGCAGTCGGAGTTAGAGACCTTCTTAGGAGCCAGTACAGGGAAATTCACCATTGGACTTGGACAGCAGAAGATGAGCTTCTGTGACGATCGAGAAGGTAAACTCAAGGGAGGGCACCCCAAATTCCATTGGCATGGTTTGCTGACAGTGACGAACAGACATCTACTCAATGGCCCTCACCACTGTGTCCTCCCTGCTCCGAAAGTACGCAATCGACCCAAAGACGATCGGTCGCGTAGAAGTAGGAACGGAAACCATCTTAGACAAGTCTAAGTCCTGCAAGTCCGTCCTTATGCAGCTCTTCGGTGAGAATGCCGATATCGAAGGCGCTGATACATGTAACGCCTGCTATGGGGGAACAAATGCCTTGTTCAACGCAGTGAACTGGGTGGAATCATCTGCCTGGGACGGGCGCGACGCCATTGTGGTTGCGGGTGACATTGCCTTGTATGATACGCCAGCGGCACGTCCAACCGGTGGTGTTGGTTGTGTGGCCATGCTCATCGGCCCCGATGCACCACTGGTGTTAGAACCGCTCCGCGCGTCGCACATGAAGCATGTGTACGACTTCTACAAGGCCGACTTCAAGTCCGAGTACCCTCTTGTAGACGGACACTTCTCGAACATTTGCTATCTCCAAGCGTTGGATAATTGCTATCAACGATATCGTGGTAAAAAGCTGGCCAAAGCGAATGGCGAGACGAATGGGGTGGAGACGAATAACAAGGACAGCTTTCTTGACAACTTTGACTACATGGTTTTCCATGCCCCCAACTGCAAATTGGTAACCAAGGGGTATGGTCGTCTACTGTTCAACGATCTTCGATTGGAGTCAGATCGCTTCGACCGTATCCCACCTGAGATTCGGAATGTTGACTATACCGCCTCCCTGACGGATAAGAGCCTTGAGAAACTCTGTATCGGGCTGATTAACGACAAATTCTTGCGGCGCGTCCAGCCTTCTCTGACCGCTCCAGCCAACTGTGGTAACATGTATACAGCCAGCATATACTCAGGGCTAGTCAGTCTATTGAGCAATGTGCCGAGTACGGAGTTGCAGAACAAGCGCATCGGCATGTTCAGCTATGGCGGCGGTCTTGCCAGCACTATGTTCAGCTTTCAGGTCAACGGCGATACCACGAGGCTGGTGGAAAAGGTCCAGTTGCATGATCGTTTGGCTGCCCGCATGGCGGTGTCTCCTGAATTCTATGATCAGGTAAGTTGTTCGATACGTGTAATCTTTCATCGAGGCAGCGCCAACTGATCATTTTAGATGTGTCAACTCCGCGAAAAGGCATATCAACAAAACAGCTACACTCCTGAGGGAACCGTTGAGAGCCTCGCCCCAGGCACATACTACTTGGTTCACGTCGATGGTAACTTCCGACGGAAGTATGAGATGAAACCCTTGGCGTGATTTAAAAACAAGCTGCATCCTTTCTTGATGCATTGTGGTTGTTATGTCAATTATTGTCAATTATTGAAATCATGACATGGAATGAGAGCTGTAAAGTTCCTTTTCAAATTAGTAGTCCAGTACTAGGGAGAAGGAGTACAGAGTACAGAGTAGTTTGAGAGAAGATGCAACCTGTGCGTGACCAGACTTTGCACTTGCTTGAATGCAAGGGGAAGAACTTCAAGTTGCAGGTGACCCAACTTAGATAATCACAGGACCCAATCACCTGATGTCCTCTCAGAGAATCAATCCTCCAATCACCATCCATTCGATGCCCTGAGCCGAGCATGTGGGTGGATTATGGATTGGCAATGGTGGTCGTTGTAGATGGAATTTCCAGATTTGAATTGACCACGGGTGGGCAAGTGGGATATCCATACGGAGTAGTATTAGTAGTATTAGTAGCGGCATGTCTGTTGTGATTTTAGATAGAGCTTGGGGACTAAACCTTACTATGGGATAGGGTTCAGGGGTACTCCGTATGTCAAGTAGTACTGAGTACTGAATGACTATCCGTACTCTGTATAGTATTACACTCTTGTCTGTTTGATCGATTGTTTTACTTTCTGTTGTACTCCGTAGCTTCAAGTTTTTCTTTGTTTGTGAACGGGGCATTCCGTTAGGGTTAAGTCAGGGGAAAGAATGTGCCCTCCTTTTCTGGATCTGATGGGAGGCCAATGGTAAAATAGATCTGGATACTGATCTTTCTGTATGGCGTAGTTGGTTCAATACTAATTTATCGGCGGGCCAATGTACTTCTAGAGTCTTGTACTTCTACAATACTATACGGAGTACTCTCGTTCGGTCTAGATTTCTAGTCTCCTCCCCCCCCCCCCTCCTCTCCCCCCTTGATTTGTCCGAATCCACAGTGCTTTCAAGTCCGTCCATGCATTGAGCAACTCCCACAGTCATGGAACTAAGTAGGTGGCTCTGATCAGGGCATGTGCGACTGTCCCTCGCAGTCAGTGGCCTCGCACCGTTCCCTCTTCACTACTTAGTACCTCAGGAAAGGACTGTGTAACACCCCGCAGAGGCGTAATGGCTCAACCTAAGAGCAAATAAATTGAAATCCTTTGCAACCACAGGTATTCGGATACAAAGCGTGTTGGATTGTGTTGCACTCTTGTAGGACAGCCCCCGAAACTCCATTGACGAACATAAGAAAGACTGGCGGCTCTAACAAGCGTCCTTCTAGGAGTACTATTCTTAACCATGGCCTTGGTAGGCCCCTTTTTAGTGCTGGCTCTATTACAGCCACTGGCGTTCTCTGCCGATTTAACAACCCATGTAAATCTCTTGTGAGTATCAAATCTTGGATCTCGCGCAACTTTCATGCCAGCCGGCTTCTAACCTCATGAAGTTTAGGCACCGAAAATGGAGGGAATAATTTCCCCGGAGCAGCTCGACCGTTCGGCATGGTCAAGCTGGGCCCTGACCTGTTCATCTCAGGAACAGATGCCTATTCTGGGTACCTACCCAACGGCAAATTCTCCGGCTTTAGCATGATGCACGAGCAAGGGACCGGGGGAGCACCCAAGTATGGAACAGTTTCGCAGTTACCCTTAGTTGGGAACATCAGTAATCCTTTGGATAACAAGACTGTCGCCCGAAAAGGCACTGATGAAGCGTCTGTGGGCTATTACAAGGCGCAGACGTCTGAGGGAACGGTTGTTGAGTTGACCGCATCAGCTCATGCAGGAATGTATCAATATACGTTCCCCAAAGAATCAACTGGAAATATTCTAGTCGATGTTTCACATGTCCTTCCCTCGTTCAGAGGACAAGGGCTGGGTCAAGGGTACAAAGGGGGGAATATCACGATTTTCCCTGATGGACACTATGAAGGCCAGGGTGTGTACGATAACGGCTGGAATCGTTCACCAAATTGGTCGATTTATTTCTGTGAGTTAATTGTTCAAGTGATTCTTCATCAATCAATCATGAACGAGGACTGACTTATATGGCCACTAGGTGGCTATTTTGACGCTACTCCAGTTCGTAACAAAACATATACGGGAACCGATGCGGGAGGCAGCGTCGAGCAAACCAGTGGGTTTGTATCTTCATCCTCGAGCACAACGCGCGTTGGAGGCCTATTTACTTTCCAACAGTCTGTAGTTACCTCCCGTGTCGGCATTTCGTGGCTTTCTACCGACAAAGCATGCAAGAATGTCCATGGAGAGATTCCGGAGGGAACAGAATTCAAGTCTGTTGTTCGTGACGCCCAATCTGAGTGGAGCTCCAAGGTTTTGTCCAAAGTAACGACGACGAACACGAACAGAACAAGTCTCAGCTTGTTGTACACGTCCCTCTATTTCATGCACCTGATTCCAACCAATCAAACTGGAGAGAACCCAAGCTGGACATCTTCCGAACCATATTATCAAGACATTTTCACCTATTGGGTACGTGATTCCGCGTACGCAAGATGGAAGTGGTCTCATGGCTTATGAAACTTTAGGATCTTTTCCGTTGCTCCACGGCTCTCATGCAAGTTCTGCAGCCTGTAGCATATGAAGAACAGATTCGTTCTCTGATTGACATCTGGCGGTTTGACGGCTATCTGCCGGATGCGCGCTCATCGAATTACAATGGAAGAACACAGGGCGGTTCCAATGCTGACAATGTCCTTGCTGATGCCTATGTCAAGGGCGTGCGTGGATCCATCAATTGGGAAGACGGGTACCGGGCAATGGTGAAAGATGCCGAAATGACTCCGCCAAACAATCCAGTCGATCCCATGGCGCCAGACTCCTCGACCAAGGAGGGACGAGGTGCGCTACCGGACTGGCTTAACTACGGGTTCATCACACCGAAATACAGTCGCGCCGTCACACGGGCAGTTGAATATTCCTGTAACGACTTTGGTCTCTATCAGGTAGCCTCTGGTCTTGGAAAGAATGAAGACGCGGACAAATACCTGAACCGATCACGAAACTGGAGAAACCATTGGAATCCAAAGCAGACCTCGCTGGGATTCTCCGGCTTTGTGGTTCCACGTAACACCACCGGATTCATCGAAACGGATCCACTGAAGGATAGTGGTTACTGGGGGGATCCCTACTATGAAGCCAGTTCGTGGGCGTATTCTTGGGCAACTGTTCACGACATGGAGCAGATAATCAAGATGATGGGCGGGCCTCAGACCGTCCTCAAGCGCTTGGACACCATGTTCACTGAGGGAGCCAGCGGCTCTAGTGGTATTATCTTCGATCCCACCAACGAACCGTAAGTTTACTTCTCCTTCCACTAGTCACCGTTATTGCTGGCCACCGATTAGTGCGAAAAGCATGGTTGACGACGTTAGGATGTTCAATATCCCGTATCTTTACCACTATGTCGACCGCCAGGACCTATCGGTTGTCCGGTCGCGCCACATCGCAAAGACTTACTATAGTACTGGGGTAAAAGGTCTTCCTGGCAACAGCGATGCTGGTGCCATGCAGACATGGCTCCTTTGGAATATGATTGGTCTGTATCCCATCACGGGACAGGCGACATTTTTGGTTCATTCACCGTGGTTCGAGTCTTTGACTATTGATCTTGGAAATGGCAAGAAACTAAAGGTCACTGCGACCGGCGGCGATGGGAACGGTGATAGTACAATTTATGTACAGAAGCTTCGGCTGAACGGGAAAGATTGGAAAAAGAACTGGCTCATATGGGACGACGTGTTCGCCCAGGGAGGAACCTTAGAATTCGAACTTGGGGAAAGTGCGAGCAAATGGTTCACAGGCGAGTTGCCGCCCAGTCCTGCTTCGTGAAGTTGGTAGTCTTGTAAATACCTTGTATAGCCGTGGCTATACTTAGCCATTATATATTGTTATTGGATGGAAAGATCATCCACTGGAGAATTCATTTGTCTTGGAGATGATGAGTTGGTCTAAGACAAAGAACCATATTACAGGCATCGAAGATCACATACCTAGGAGGTACGGAGTAGCACCCCATATACCTCAACAGTGGCCACGTGTGTACTCCGTACTCTGTACATTCAGCTAAATTCTGATAAGCCAACGGTCGCCAGGCGGAACGAAGAGAAGGACAATAGGAAAGGTAAATTGAAAGGAAGAATACGTACGTAATAAGTAAGAAGAGAAAGTGGGTAAGCGGACCCCAAAATATCGGAGGATCCTGGATCATCATCCACCACAACAGCATCGGTGGTTAAGGGGGCTCCTTTCCTTTCGGAATATCGCGATAGTACGGAGTAGATACTCCGTAATGGAACACTCTCCTGCGGAATATTCCAGGTACCTGAAACAGTTGTAACGGCAGACTCCATCGAGTTTTGGCTACCAGAGTTTGATCAACTGAAACGGTCCCAGCGATTGACAGGTTGGTCGGGCAATTTCTCTGCGGAATTCCGTTCACGCGATTGTTATTATGATGAGAGGATCAAGAGATTCCTTCTGAGGATGTCGTCGCAATTTTGATGTGCCCTTTTCCCCGTTCTTTTCTGTCGACAAAGCAAGTCATTCTCGAAAGGGTCTTTCCAAAAGATCTGTACTATGCAAAACTTTTATCCTGGAGTTCATGTAGGCGATACTGCGGCATGTCCACTGTCCGGAAGCGGAGTGGAGTCCTGTTAGATATGTAGATCATGAGCGGCTGATGATATTCCCAGAAGCCTACTCGCCCGGTCCACATACAAAACAGCTGGTGATTTGTTTAACTGTCTTGCGTGAATTCCATGCAATATGGATGAAAGATTTGCTAACCCCAATCATGTAGATACTATGCAGTGTTAGTTGAGACGTCTGTTTCGTTGCACATATAGGGGTTTTCCCAGAATACAAAGTACTGTACAGCACATACTACTCCGTACATACAAACTCTTCTTCAGATGCACACTCCTTTCAAGTTTCCACCCCTTTTAGATGATCTTATTGCAGAACTGGTCTAGAATGGAGCGCTGTACGGACTCCGAGTCCGAACGGAGGACGGAAGTTGGCAACTGAGACTATTGGTGACAGATCTCAGCGTTCCTCAAGACTTCCGTCGTTGTCAGAAATTTATTGATTATGCTACTCCGTACAGATTTTGATTTATACGTACCTCTTTACGGAGTACTGTAGTTATTTATTGCCTGGCTTTCCCGGTTCCTGTTATTTTTGGTGTCCACTCAGCGCTGCCGGCGATTTTCTGTAGGCGACACTGTTTAGAGCGTTTCATCTCTACTACTTGGGTCCACCTCTTTTAAGGGTCATTCTACCCCAACTGAAATAATATCAAAAGTTGGATGAAATATGAAGTAGTGTGCGTGAATGACTGGGCAGTCTTATTGAGCTCTGTGGATATCAGTGTTGATAGAATTTGCAGATCCGGCACAGCGGCAGAAATGTGATGCGAAACACAGTTTCTCGGGAATCGATACTTGATCGTCGAAAGCATGTCATGGGGTTGAACTTAGGCATTGGCATGAAATCTTGCTTCTAGAGCGCCCCCTAATCTATTTGATTCAGCCAAAGATCCGGCTCTAGAAGCTCGGGTGACTTGGCAGTATATCTCTCAGTCTTGGGGACTAAATAGTAGCCACTGACGGTTGTTTGAATCTAGGGCTATCAGATGTTGGCTCTTGACGGAGTTGTTATTAGTACTTAAGAGCTCTTCTCTCTCGTGCCTTTCTTTTTCGTTTTTATCCACACGCTCATTTTGTTTTTTTTTTTTTTTTT
>ML739200.1:0-48621 GCA_009193565.1 Aspergillus coremiiformis | reverse complement strand
GGTTTTGGGGGTTGTTAGGAGGAGGGGGTGATTTTGGGGGGGTTTATGTTTGTGTATATGCGTGTGATGTGGATTGATATGGCTGTCTGGAGGTTGATTTGATTGGTAAACCAAGGATACTATATATGATGAATCGTTGTTTTTTCAAAATATGGAGAATCCTAGCAGTGCGCATCCAATTACCCAGGCTGGCCACCATACACACCATACAACTACCTGCGTCCACATCCCCCAGACGTCCCATCCGAATGCTGCTTGCGTGAGGACAGTCTCCACTGAGACTCCGGTATACCAGCAACCGCCGAGGAGGGCTACAGGGGGCGACAGAAGATTCAGGAATACTAGTCCCATGAAGGCGAGTGCGTACCGGAGAGGTGCACGGCTGTGAGGACTAATGCGGTTGACGAAGCTGAGAGGGGTGCAGAGCAAGCCAATCATGAACGAGAGGGAGAAGTTCAGGATGGCTAGAGTGGAGAGGAAAAGACCAAGCAGGAGGAGGGAGAAGGATTTCATGAGGAGGTATTGTTGGGGCTTTGGGGTGAAGCCTCTGGTGAGCAAGACCGCGAGGCATAGCGGGAGAACGAGATCGACTACGGCAAAGGTGTAGGTAGCCGTCGTGAAGTACTATGGTTCGTGTGAGATTAATCGGAGACCATATGATGAGGGGATTACGGTACTGACCTTGTGGGAGAGGTTGTTGAAGATGAACAGAGGAATCAGGCCTAATAGATGTAGGCCGACGACAAAGCTGAGCGGAAGCGCCAGTTGGCGCTCGATGATGCCATTGGTATCGCTCTTGGGATCCACGTTTACAGCCTTCCTTTCGCCCTTATCTTGGGGGGTTGCTGCTCGGTCCTTCAGCTTTTCTTCGCTCTGAGAAGCACCCGCGTCGACCGAAGGGTTGGCCTTAGGACCCATGTAGTAACCGGTTCGCAACCATAGGGCAATAGCCATGATTGTAAAGTTGCCAGCGATCAGCATTGCACTGGGTAAATACGTGCCGATGCTGACAAACCGGTTGGTCTGCATCAGTAGATAGAAAAAGAAACTCTGATGCAGATGTTCCAAAAGGTTATTCAAGCTGCGACAGAGACTCTCCACGGTCCGGCCCAGGGCCATCTCATCCTGCCAGCCATCGCCTTTCGTTTGCAGTGTGATAGCATCGATGTGATACGGCATGAAGCTACTATGCGCTCCGGTGGCGTACCCGAAACCCTGCTTGGCCATACCTCTCAGGATAGTTTGCAGACGCGCCTCATAGCTGTCGTCGTGGTCCCACATCTCCTGCAGATTGGCACCGATACCCATTTGACCACCGGCAATTGACACGGCGGTATTGATCAAATCCAGGTTCGGCAATTGGCCATTCACACCGTCGTAGACAATATGGAGGGATTCGAAACGGTGGTCAAAGGGATATTCCACCACGAGTCCTCCCTGCAATGCACCACTCTTCAACGGCAGGGGCTGAACAGACGGCGGCTGCATATCATGGTATGCATCGATCCACGCCTGTGTTCCCGATTTACTGTCGGGCGTGATTAGGAATATAATATCCTTCGACCACAGAGACCATCCTGGACTCCAATTAATCATGATCCTCAGTCTAAGGCGGAATAGAGAGCAACCCACTTTTGAAGTATCTCGCCAGCGTCAATGCAAGGGTGACCCCGTTCAGATTCAGCTCTCCATCTACCGTCTTCCAAGCCGTAACCAGTACAATCGCCTCCGTCGCGTCGCCTCGCGGCGCCTGGATGATGGAATAGACGTTCTGTCCTTGATGTGTGATCCCTGCGGAGGTGTATTCATAGTTCTGTGTCGCAACTTTCAAGCCGGAAGCTCTGAGAACCGACTGTATCTTATCCGAGATGCTAGCGGAGAACTCGATTTAGCACGTGGATACCGCAAGACGCGCCAAACAGAGACCGAAACATACTCCGGGGTAAATTCCACATCATTCCTTTCTTGTCCCTCCCCTGGGGGTCCGTTGGGCAGCAACCCCTCTAGCTCCCTCTTGTATCCGCGGAATATGTTCTGTTCGCTGCCGGAGAAGTATGCATGGACTTGGCCGGGGAGCAGCGCGTTCTCGGAGATGTACGTTTGACGGGAGTAGTCGTTGAGGGGAAGGAGGAGGAGCCAGAAGACCCCAGCGAGGACGCAGAGAAAAGAGAGGATGTGCGGTAAATGGACGAAAAGGAAATACGGGTTCCCCCGCAATTTGCGGATTGCAGCTATCATTGGTTTTCGATCAGCTTGGGTGTCCTTTGCGATACTCGTAGTAGAGAAAGTCCGGGGTAAAGTCGGTAGAAGGAGAAAGGGGGGTTTATGTTGATTAGAAGTAGAGGGAATTACAAAATCCAATGACTTACATTTTAACGCCATGGAATAGAATCAAGACATTCCGTGATTGAATCGCATACTGTGTGTCTTCAAGAAAGCATTGGGGGATAAATTGAACCAAGTCAATCAACTCCGCCATTTACCTAGCATTTATTTTACGTCGGCCGCTAAAGACCATCTGCACAACTCATATCAAGAACTATGTGAATGCATTTTTATGAGCCAAAAAGAACTCCCCACATGTCTACTATAACAGGTGATTACTATAATACTAATTTATGCACAAGAAATGTAAATAGAAATGTCCGCTACCACGTCTCAGGGCCCTAGACGTTGGGACGATCCCAGATAACTCATGGGAGTGCCTCTCTCGCCCATTGTATTCGCTGTGGGGAGCACACCGTATCGACCATATGTCTTTTGGTCAACGGAGATATAGTGTGGGAGCCGTCCCAACAGGTTCAGTTTTCCTTCGATCCATCTCAGGATCTTCTCTGGAGGGACAAACACCTTGAGATAACCAAGGCCGACTAATGCAGATGTATTAGCATATGAGACATTGTAAGATTCCTAGTAAGAAGGCAATACTCACACAAATAACCAATGAGAATAGCACACAGGTGACCAAGGAAGCTAGTATTAGGCACGAGGATCGAAACAAAAACGCACGCAAACAAGGGCGATGTCCAGGTAGGGATCTTGTAACTCCCCAGACTAGGCGTATATTAGCAAATCACGACATAGACATAGCTTCAACATTTGATGAAAATACCTGAAGTACGGATTAGACTTGAAAGTCTTGATAGCTTCGCTGCCCAACAGAAGGAAGACCCAAACGCTTGAAAAGTTAGTAGACAGGACCACCATAAGACTGACGAGTATAACACTCACCTCGCGCCAACTACAGCAGTGTTGCTATGCAAAAGCAACTTCTCGATCAAAATATAGATGCCTGCAGGGAACGTAGAAAGAGCTATACAGATAGACAATGTCAGTACATCTGTCCTGACTTCAGGTAAACAGAATATGTCTTACGTCCTAAAAATAGAGCCACAGCAGTCAATGTGCCATGCTCGGCTTCAAACCGCTCCACTAGTGGTGTAAGCGCCACCAAGTTCAAAAACGCATGGAAGAAGCCCATGTGAATGAACGGATATGTGTTGAGTCGATACACTAGGAGAGTATCAGAATCGTACTTTGTCATAACCATCCGTCGTTCAGGAGTAAGACGAAACAGCGCAAGGGTGCATACTGCTACCGATACCAATCTCATCCGGTATCAACGAGCCCCATTTTATCACGCTCCAAACTTTCTGTAACTCAAGGAGCCAAAACACGATAATCACTAGCACCACAAGCCGTGTAAATAGAGGCAGGCGAAGCAGGTAAGACCGTACCCTCGAAGGGTTAAAAGGTAGTGGCGGCAACGCGGCTGGAGTCGCCATTTTGTTTTGACAACGAACGAGGTGAATCGTAATAGAGAAGATAGCCGTATATGCACCGGATATGAGTATCAACCGTCAGAGGCAGTACACCGAGGTTCAATATCGACGCAGGTCGAGTTCGTGCGTTGAATGTTTCTGCCGAAGGAGTACAATGGTCTGGAATGGAAAGGACCGATGCAAGGTCGTAACTGTTATCAAGTGCTAGTGTACAGTGTAATTAGGGATCGTGGGTAATTTGTAATGATGCCACTATCGTCGACAGGGGCAACAACGCGGATTGCAGGCGCTAGAATTACACACGACAAAAGAAATTGACGGCCGGAAGGATGCCCCAAGGCGGGAATTTCAAAAGCTGATGCAACTGACAAAGCAAGGCGTAACCGACAAGAAAGCCCAGAGGCTTCAACGACAAGGATAAAGATCGAGGAACAAAACCGGAGCTTCTTGCGCTGCCCTCTTCTCTATCTACCACCTGGTTTTCCGAGGATTCTTTTGCCGACGCGGATCAAGGATCACGTGGCTCGATAAGGCTTATCACATGGTGCCTGAGGCGTATATTTAGTTTTTACTACTCCGTACATGGTAAATGTTAATTAGGATTCTTAATTTCTTATTTGTACTGCAGTCCTGCGAGTATTGGCCTCGACATAATCCTATGAGAGTCTTCCTGAAAGACAGGTTGATGAGATGAGCAGCAGTCCTAGCGATATGTTACTAAGAATAGTATGTATTATCCACCACAGACTACAGTACTCCGTACTCCGTAATTAATCTATCTAGTACGTACTCCGTAGTCGAATAGTAATTAAATCATGGACCCGTTTTTCGCACTCTTGTTCTATAAGAGCAGCTGAAAACATCCAATCAGCAAGTCGACAACATATGCTAAGAACAACCAGCGATCAGGTGAACAGGTTCGTCACTATGTTGCAGTATAAACTTGAGATTTGCACATATCAAGTACTAGTAGTATATCATTGTTCATATCATTCATTAGCACGAACACACATGTACAAAACACTAGTAACTGCCAATCATTGCGCTTAGTTTACAGGTACTGTCTGAACCAGTTGACAGCCTGGCAGAAAGCCTGTTCCTTGGCAAACTTGAAATGCTTGTTGCTCAGGTCCGCACGGACGGCGAAACCATGCGAAACACCGCTGAACAGATTGATCTGCCAGTGCTGGCCGGTCTTCTTCAAAGTCTCTTCGGACTCGTGGCGGAGCTGGGTGGTGAAGATGGTGTCGATCTCTATTATCATTGACAAGTACGTTAGCACTGAACAGCTGTACGAAATAATCAATTCTAGGAGTCTCCAACTTACCGGAAGCAGCAATGGACAGAGGGCCAGTGATAGCACCGAGTTCCTCGTGGGTGACGAAGGAGGGGTGGGCGTTGAAACCAACGTCGAGCTTTCCATCCTTCATGTGGCGGCAGACATACTTGGCGCCGAAGCAGTATCCGACACCGGCGATACGCTTAGCGCCCAATTCCTCACGAACATACTTGATAGTAGACTCGACGACGGGGTCGACGTGAGGAGGCAGGTGGTTGGAGAGCCAGGCGGGAAGATCGACCTTTCCGGACTCCATATCGTTGACACTAACGGAATCTCCTTGGAAGAGGTCGGGAATAACACAGAGGTATCCATTTGCAGCGAATTCGTCAGCGAGGAGCTGAGCGTTGATGTAGATACCGAAGATATCGCTCAGGATGACAACAGCCTTCTCGGGGTTCTTAGTATCCTTGGGGTAAACAATGTAGGTGTTGACTACGAGCGATTCATTAGATATTTCCAAAGTGTAAAGCTTCCAGATAACTTACTGCCGTTAACGTTCTTGACCTCGCCAAGTGGGGTGCCTTCATGCTTGAAGCCAGTGGCACAGCAAGGTCCAGGGGGATTGGAAGCCATTGTGGAATTTCTGTACTATAGTAGTGGGTAACAGGTTATGATTTGTAGTACTCCGTATTGGATATTGATCAGGAAGAGGCCGTTATATGGACTTCTAAATACAGAACTTGGGGGAGTTATGGACAGGGAAGCGAAGCTCAGAACCCCTCTTATAAATACTAAAACTAAAACATTTAGTATCGTATTAAGGACGGTACGGAGTAGATAGATACTAGATACTCGTATTCCCCTTCCCCCACTTTCATTTATTACTAATTATTAATACATTATCTTGGTGTTCCATTGTCATGCTCAGCTGAGAAAGGTTCGACTATCCAAGTCACTCTTATAGTTTACTACCTACTAGATAGTACGGAGTACTGTAGTCTATTAGTACCCAATTTATTATCATTTATTCTTCAAAGTTGTCGTGTTAAGCTTCGGGGTTCGGAGTTCGGGGTTCACTTTCTAAACTCCGAAGAAGGCATCTAGAAGCATGTACGGAGTACCACGTAGTACCTAGGAGGTACCTTAGTAGTAGATACTCCGTAGTAAGTACTTCCAGGTTATTCCAATGAGGAACTACAAAGTCATCATTGCAAGGATCATCACACGTGCATAAATTGATAGGTACTAACGCAGAGTCAGAGACCACCATAAACAATGGAATGCAAATATATCACAAAATCCAACCAGTCATTATCCGTAGTCTCCCACCAAATTAACAATCGGGGATATCAGTCATTAGCATAGGGGCACGTTAAATACCTATCCATAGAACAAAGCTCTGCTGTCAGTGGTATATGCCCGCCATCTCGTAAGCTCGAGCTCTGACATCAGGCCAAAATCAAAATCACATAGTAGTGTAAGGGGTATATCGCTGTAATAATCAAGTCGAGGCCGTTCGAAATCTCTTTTGCCTTCTCCTTTCTTCCTTTTGTTTCTTTTTTTTTTTTTTCGTTTCCCTTTTTTCTTTTCTTGTTTCTGAACAAGGCAACCAAAGTGACCAACCGGTCACACAAAGCAAGTCCCTCGGCGTGTCAGTCAGCAGTGAGCACCATGAAGTGTTCTTTTTCCACTTGGGGAACATTTGACTCAGGCGGGGAACTGGAAAGGACGAAACTGGGGGCGAGATTCCTTCTTGACCGCCCACGCCTTGATGGCAATCGCCAAGATTTCACAAGCCATGATGAAGGCAGTCAATCCCATACCAACGGTGAAAGCAAACATGGGGTCGAGGTCATAGTACTCCAAGGTATCGACCACATTCCGAGTCTACAATAGTTAGCACGATTCAATCACATTCTCCATTTAGATGAAACTTACGCTCAGCATGAAGATCAACCCACCGGAGATCAGGCAAAACGCAGAGACAATCTCGGTCGGCGGACGAGCGGGCAGGTAAGAGGTTGGTGGTTTGAGGTACATGATGACATAAGTCATACATCTAGCAAACGAAAAGCCAACCAAGAGGTTGCCCCATTGCTTGTGCACCATAGTGGAAATCATGCTGGCTTGGTGGTGGGAACCCATCATGCTACCTAGAAGTAGAATCACTAGGGCAGGCATCGGGTTAAGAGAAACACCTTGCGTGTCGGGAGGCTGCCAAGCCACGTCGGATGAGCCATTCCTGCGAAGATTTGATGGGTATTGCAGAACAGTGGTGTTCAACCAATGCTTAACGCGCCTAGATTCAAAAAGCATACCACACAAACCACCACCGAAGAACATGATGGAGATAGACACGTGCTCGAGATCCGTGGCTGTCCATTTGCCGCCCCAACCAGTGAGATGCTCGAGGAACATGTTGCTGGCACCGTAGAGAAAGATCACGAAGGACTCGGTAAATTCACCCGTAGGGACCTTGGCCTTCCACTTGCCCACAATCTCGCTTGACGGCTTGACATTCCAAGCCCATCCCAGATCTGCCCAGCAGCCCATGAATCGTCCCAGTGTCAACAAACCGTACCAGAAGAAGATGCCTCCTTTGATGAAATGCGCGAGACCATTGAAAATTTCTCTACCTCTCTGGAGTGACATTCGTCCATCAGCAATGTCAGCATAGAAAGCGATGTAAAAAGTTCCTTACCATAATACCGCCATAGGTTACAGCACCGGTGGCGATGGCGATGAAGCCGAACGGCAAGATAATCCTGTCAATCACCAGGTAGATAATGTTGAGTATCCGAAGGGCTCGATTAGAGACCATGCGGGGCACACGGCTTGCGAGGAAGCGGTCCACAAAGGTGCTACGCAGCCAACTGCGGCTTCGGGGGGGTTGTTCTGGGAATTGGCGCTCGGGCTTCACGAAAGTATCATATTCCTCCGAAGGGGATGCGCAAGATGACGAACTAGGACGACTATGAAGGGAAGTACCCTGGCCGCTGTCTCTGGACCAACGGTATTCATGATGAATGCCAGTCGGATGTGTCGGGGTTTCGGCCATCTCGTCGGTAGACACGGGAAGGAACTCGGCACGCTCGTATGATGAAGCCGCATCGGACTCGCCTCTGCCAGCATAGGCAAAGATAAGCGACATGATGACTTGTACGCTAATAACCCCAGTCGCGATCCATCCGATCTTATGATGCGCATTGTTTTCATAAAGATCGGGGGTTTGGCTGTTGTAAATGATCCCCAGAAGTAAGCCCAACGCGTTGAACACTACGAAAAGGAATTGCGACGGGAGTGCAAATCGTGATCGCGCAACGCTAAACATAACAGCTTTTGACTTGTTAGTCCGGGCTGAAATCAAAAGAAAGAATCGAGCAAGGCGAGGGTTCTTACCAACAGGGAGAACGAAGCACCAAGCAAGCACCATAAGACCTATATGAGCCATGACTGTGCTTGAATGCTTTCCATATGCAAAATAGCTCATAGGCGAGTCGTCACTTGCTTTGGAAGGCGATTCAGGTTGCTCATAAGTGTTATTCATGTCCATGTCCATGTCCATATTCATCGAGTGATCATCTTCATGAGGGAGAGCATTGGCGACAGACGCTAATAGTAAGGAAGCCGCGATTGCGGTGCGAGAAGCTCTCTGCCACATGATCGCGAAACTTGTTTAAGAGTACTAGAGTTTTCCTTTCTCTTTCTTTCTTTTTCTTTTTTCTCACAAAAAAAAAAAAAAAAAAAAAAAAAAAAGGGAAGGAAGGAAGGAAGGAAGGAAAAAAGGTGACGCTAGCTGGAATGCAAATTTTGTCGCAAAGCGGATGCTGCGAAAACCTCAAGCTCGGTATCTATAGCTCCAAGAGTTTTTATATATGTGCAAGGAGCTGTATAGAATGCGGGCGTGATCTGTAAGAGATCCTATTTATTAATCGATATTATGGTGGGTGGTGCACTAGATCGTAAAGGCGCAAGAACACACTGGAGGGGTATATAGGGCTGAAGTATGGAGGGTGAGCGCACAAGGTGGAGGAGAAGAGAAGAATGCAGGAAGAATATAATATATGAAATCCAACCGACCACCATGAGAAGCAAGTACGACGGGGCAACACCAATCCTTTTAATTCTTATTCATGATCGAATCTTGCCTGTTCTCGCTGGAGTTTTTCGCGGTCCTTCCGGAACAAGCGGGGATAAGGTGCATGCGAGGCCGGGAGGCCGTGGAAACAAGCAAGTGATTGATTGATTGAAGCTCTCCAAAGCTCCGTGTGCCGAAGGTGGAGTCTTCGAACAACGCTTTCACGCTAGGCGTAACAGGGATATGAGATGCTCTTTTTGGTGTCAATCCCGTAAATAATTAGTAGAATGATAATGGATACTGTTCTGATCCTATCCATAATCCTCCTATCTGGCATCTTAAATCCATCGTCATTATGACTTGTGTCCAGTGGGTAGGAACCGTTGGTTTGGTGGACTCTGGACTCTGGAAAGAATTGGAAATATTACAGGTGTAAATTACAGAAGTATACCTCTTGTATCGCCTATAGACAAATTAGGTACTCCGTAAACTTCCAAAAACTCCAACCTACGGAGTACATTCAAGGTCGTTTGTAAGACGAGCCAAGGATTAAAACCATATTAAAACCCTACTAGAAGGAAGTGTACTAAAAAAAATAAAATGGGTTTGACTCGGGATGCTCGGAGCTACGGGTTTTCAACTGAGCCGTGTTTGAAAAAAAAAAATATTATGACCTCATCTCAAGGTACGGAGTTCGGGCCTTACCAGACTCAAACTGATTAGCGTCCCGGTCGCAAGCGGTTGTTGCCAAGTCGATAGGCCTAGTCTACCATGAGTTAAACAACTTGTCTATCTGGACAACCGTGCTGAGCTGAGTAGGTAGTAAGTATATAATCATACACATCTAAGACAGAAAACAAATAAAATAACGGAATTACATATGGCCGCTATACTATAGATTCAACTGGAAATGCAATAATATCCACCTTGATACAGTGTACACACCTAGTACTAATACTCCACTCCTATCGTATAACTAGGTATTAGCTACAGCAACAGTGGTGTAATCATTCCTGTCTAGTATGACTCTTTTTATCCTATTTACTTGTTACTGGACAAATGATCCATGTGATGAGGATATAAGACGCAGCCATCTACCTTCCTTGCATATACTCTGTTTTGTGGGGGTGTTCTAGGACTGGGAAGGCGTTTTCCCAATATAATCATCCTCTTCCTACTATACCCTTTCCCTCAAACAGGACGGAAAGAAAGGCCATGTATTCGTAGATATGTAAGCTCAGATTTTACTATAAACTCTGATTAAGTCGAGTCACCAGTCGGGTTGCTTAACTAGATATCCAGAGCGACACTAGGGCCAAAACTTCCAGTATACCCCTCTTCTGCATGAAGATCAGTCAACATTCCATTATCAAACCGCGTCCTCCTTACATAAGAAATGTGCCAGGTCCTACAATTACCCTACTAGATATTGGGCTAGAGGATACGTATCATTGGTCCAACTGAGAAGCACCTTTGATACTACGGGCCTTCGGTTATACGTATGGCTCATTGGAAGATTTAAGATTTATTGAAGCCTCATGGCCTGATTCCACAACTAACCACTAATACCGGCTGCGTTGTCCTCATTGTCTACAGTTGGCATTGTACATACAGAAAACCCATGGACAAGTTTCAGTGAGGGGCTGTGAAGGCGCTTAGGGACGACAGGATGTTGTTCCTTTTACTCTATATAGTAAAGGGACTTTATAGACCCTGCTGTTCATGTGGCAGATCGTATTTCGTCCCGTGAAATGCAGCCAAGGACATAACAGATGTGGCAGCCAACAAATGAGAGCGAGAAGGCTGGAGTACACAACCACAAGGCGGTACGGAGGACGGAAGTACTACTAGCATATGTACTGTACCGAGCACTCTACAGTACAAATGCTGATCTCTGTCAGTGCCGCTGGGATGGGGACCCACCAATTTACCAACTGGAAGTGGGCCTCGCACGTTGACCTGGACTTTTTCCTGCCCTGTGACCGCGTTCTCATCTGACAACCCAACCGACGATCCTGTCCTGGACTCTTGGCTGACTATCCGATTCTTTGGTCTGCATCCGCGGTCTTCCGTATGAACCCCGAACAAAAAAAAAATAATCATACCAGCAAGCCAAATAAGTCCGTGCTCCGGTACGACGGCGTATGCGCACGCACTTCTTCCTCGTGGACCCACGGATTTTCTTTTGGAAAACGCAGTGTCAATTAGCTTATGACCTAGGTTCTGGAGCTTTTTTGTCTTTTTTTTTTTAAGCTTTGCTCTCTCTTGACCTCTTCGTATCGCTTATGCTTTTCCGCCTCGAGTGGTGTGACTCATTGATATTGAGTCTTTAGCTCGTTTGATTACTCATTTTTCAACTCGATCATTGTCATCATTATTCATCGGGATCTATTTTGTTCCTGAAGATTCTCTTGAGGACTCGATATTCGAAGGCCGATTGGATATAGGGACTTCCTTATACTTATCACGCATCTAAAGCATAGCTAGATGCTCCATCTCAAACAGAACTGAGAGCACATATGCATACGGAGTACGGAGTACGGAGTACATACAGAATGCATCAGAAATTGTCCGTGCTGTTAGCAACAACAGATCACGGATCCACTATCTTTTAACACTTAACACTACTAGTACTCCGTAAATACTCTACGGATACAACTTGTCAGGCACTGATAATTAACAACGCGACTACCCAATGATATCTTACCTAATCAGTCGCAGATTACTCAGGATGACCTTATAGGTTATCCGACGATATTGAAAGGGTTTTGAAACAAGTGTCCTCAGAAGTGGACTGATCTCTCAAATGAATTACTATAATTTATGCATACATAAAAATTCATAGCACTTGAATACAGATACACTCCGTAAATCTCTCGCAAGCCAATCTTAGCCCGTGAAAACCCCGACAGGAAGAAACCCCCCACAAGACTGTTATACTCCATCGTCGCAGAATTATTACTCTTCCTAGTATGTATGTACGTAACTGCATCGGAAATCCGGCTCCTGTTGTTGGTCGGGCTCACCTTCAAGATCGGCAGTGCTTCCGCACCACCATTTATGCGGTTTAGTAGACTACGCTGTATTTGTAGGTGAATAGTCGGGCTTTCGCCATTTTCATTTATTCCGAATTTGTATGGAATTAAAATCTGGGTCTGTGCTTTCTTCGATTGAGCGTTAGGAGGGTTCTTTATGTAGGTGGGGTTCGGTATCTTGGTGGGATAGAATTTTGAGAATATCTAAAGTGGGATTGGGGTTTGGTTTTCAGTGAAGTCTTGTTAGATGTCTGCCAGTGATGAGAAAGGGTTAGGATTCTGGGGATTGTAAAGTGGTTTTGTAGGTGGCTAAATTCCACTCGTTCTTCAATTGGTATCCCGGTACTTTACAAAGCAGATTGTCTTTCGGGAGAAGCGGAGAGCTAATTGAAGACAGCTTTGTTGGCGTAGCTGGGGGAATTACCAATGTAATGGTTGATGGATGAGACTGAGCCTGACGTCGTTCCTGCTTCTACAACGGGCTAGGGGTGCTTGAAACGATTGGTTACAGGTGGACAGGCTTCTTGTTCTACAGGTAGAAAGTGGGAGTATCATTCAGTCTCTTTATGTCGATGACCTGGTGAGCATCATCTAGAACGCCCCGTGGTACAGGTGGCGTCTCAACTAAGTGTGGCTGCATCTTTCCTCCAGGAACTCAAAGATCTGGTCAAACCCCTCCGGTTCTTTGATCCAATGGCCATCGTTCTCCGCCCCAGTGGACTCATGCCACTGAACGGGAATTTGAATCTGCTGTAAGACCCGAGCTGCCTGTCGACCTAGATCTACAGACACCCAGATATCGTCGCTTCCATGGCTCAAAATTACAGGCGTCGATAGGATGGAGGTATCGACGGGTTCGGTTACTTGCGATACTTGCGATATCTTGGAGCCAGAGATTGTGTTGAGAAAGAAACCAGCTACCGAGCGCTGTAGCTGTAGTTTGTTGGGAACACTGTCCTGGGAACGTTGAGCCACATCTTGTACCTGCCGAGCAAATGGCAACCAGCCACAGAAACCCAAGAAGCCGCCAAGTGGTTCGTGATATTGATTGGTGGCACAAAATAATGTCCAGAAGGCAGTTGCCATTCCCATGCTAATCCCACCGAGATAAACCTGACTGGTCTTTCCTCCTAGTAGTTCGATTTCACTCTTTAGAATGCCCAGAATGCGCGAAACCGACTCCCTCAAGCCATCAATTTGCAAGTCCTGCCGTTCGTGAATGTCGTCCAAGGAGTAAGCATCAAACCAGGCACACATGTCTTCTTGGAATCTATGACTCCAGCGATCACGAGAGGTCGGGAATACCCATCGCCAATTAGGGAGGCATGATGGCAGGTTTTTGCAACTAGAGGTCATAGAAGAGAAGAGCTCCTCCGCAAACTCGGGCCCATCGCTTCCGCGCCCATGGAGCAAGATAGCTGTGTGCGTGTGTGAACTCTGAGGTAAATGAATGTGGGAGCTTGGAAAGCCCATCATTTCAATATCTAATGGCTCAATTCACAGGTTTGTATGTTAGTGCGATTGGACCGCATTCTATACCCCACATCAAGCTGCGGTCCCACGAACATGTGCACTTGGGTAGCCTACAAGCCAAGAGAGAAAACTGGTGGTGACAGTGGCACTGTAGGGAAAAGGCGTAGGATACGGGTCTGATGAGTCAATTCATGTAGTGAAGCTGTAGCTTCACATCGGGCATCTGCTTCACATTTTCTGGAAGGCTTGAACTGAAACTGAATACCTGATAAGGAATGTGGTGTATAGGATGTAATGTCAATTCAGCCATCCCAACTACCCGTATAGTCCAATGAAAGCGGAGAAACATACCGCCGCCGATCAAAACCCGGAGAAAGTCGCGCGCTAAACCCAAACCAGCAGCACTTCATATCACATGACCCTCTTATCCTAACCCGCAGCCCAACCGGGCTTAGCGCGACTCAAGCGAGCTGGTCCGAATCGGGACAGAGAAAGCACACAACGCAATTTCCAATCTGAACATTTGTCTCCGTTCAACCTCAACGCCCAGCGACGACAAACCGCCTGCCAAACACCGTCAACCCGTCAGGTTTTCCTCGCCGTCGAATCAATCAAGATGACTCACGAGTCCGTGTGGTACAGCCGTCCCCGCAAGTAAGGATACCCGTTTCCCCATGGACTTGAAAGGTAAATACATTTTAGCTAATGGATGGACTTGCGATAGGTTCGGCAAGGGTTCCCGTGGATGGTGTGTGAAATCTCAGAACCCCTAGAACGCACGATGGACTCTGGACGTGCGATTATAATGGTGAATCTGGGATGGGAGAGACTGATTGGATTTCTTTTTTACGATTTAGCCGCGTTTGCACCCACCGCGCCGGTCTTATCCGCAAGTACGGTGTATGTGGAAGATCTGAATCCCGGAGAAGTGTGTGTTGGACTGTATAACTGATGGGAGTTTTGACTAGATGAACATCTGCCGTCAGTGCTTCCGTGAGAAGTCTCAGGATATCGGTTTCTACAAGGTTCGTTACATGGCCTGCGCGATTGGAGATGACCCAGCAACCACACCCAGTAATGATCGAAAGAGGACAATGTCGACTGGGGAGGAAAGGAGAACACCCATCACTAACGACGTTTTCCCACTATCCTACAGTACCGTTAAACCACTACCAACTCGAATTCCTGATCACGAATTTCGTTACGTCCTCGGCGCTCGGTAACAACCATGGGAAATAGCGAAAAGGATACCGATTCGCGTGGATTCCGACGGGGAAAAGATATGGAATAATCAAAAGTTGTTGGAGGAAAATCATGCACGGATGGCCGGTGTTGACAATTATTGAAGGTGTCATGTCGAACCTTTTCTTTTCTCCCAATTCATACTTGAATTGAAATGAGGAACTTTTCTGGAATTTACTCCTGGGCTTTCTTCTCTCTTTTTTTTCCTCCACAACTCCAGATGCGCTGGTCGATGATTGAAAGATATAATGAGCACATGCTGTTGCACTGCGATGTTCGTCTGTAGTGCCCGTAATAATCGCGGTAGATTTACGTGCAATCGCGACCGACTTAAGGTCATGAATACGCCATGTCCTTTCTACGTTCTTTCTCGCTATCTCGAGCTGTAATACAGCCTACTGGGCTACTCGGCTTCAGGGTACAGGTTCAATTGCTTCACGGCCAGATGGAAAGATGTGCCTTACATATATACCAGTCATTGACCGGTTGCTCCTTGACAAATATGTAGATTGTTGACATATATAGACAAATGAACGGCTCTAATCGAGTTGTACGAGCTAAGCCGCGATGTCTCCTAAACCATATGACACCTTGCCATTTGTTTAGCTTCTATAGACCCCAACAACCGAACGCTGATTCGAGTGCACCTAAGAGCAAAGGACCCCTTGTCCATGGACTCAGAGCTGCCGAAACAAGTGTGGAATATGCAAGCAATCCGGATTACCAAGTGGGAAATCTATGTTTTACTGCTGCGAAGGAGCAGCGGCCAAAGAACGGAGATTGTAAAAGAGAAGATATGCATCGGCACTGAGGACATCGGCTTCCGTCACAGAGGTGACTTGGTCATCATTGAAGAGTATCCACTGTTCAAGTTAGTGATGGCGCGGATCTCAAAGTTGCTGATTCCCGTATTGTGGCAGGGGCACGGTAGGAGGTGGGAAGACAAACCTCATCACCTTGGCGACAGTAGACGTAGTAATGCCCTGCATCTAGCTTTCCCTTATGAACCACGGCCGAGGAGAGGTCATAAATATATCTCGATTTGTCCCCTCGCGAGTTGGGGTTGGTCGTGTACGGGAGCATATTGATAGATAGTGGAAAATCTATGCGACCCTCTAGCTTTTCGGAAACTGAAAATGTATGTTCATAGCGCTATAAACAACTTAGCTAGGAGTTTGGTGGGAGGCTTCAAGCGACTTACCTTTAATTGCATACATAGAATTGCCGGCAACTTCTTAATACGCAGTTGCTTTGTGGCCTTTTGGGCGCTTCCGCCACACCCGCTGCAGTTATAGACGCCTGGCATAAGCTTCTCTGGGGACGTGAAGCTTTCCAGGCAACCGCTCAGCGTCGGCGTAGAGGAGGGCCCAGAGCCACCCATGGCTCGTTTCTTCGCCTGTACCTGGACATCCAAACTCAGGTCCACCATGGGATCATCGGTGCGTGTGACATTGCCGCATTTGTCACAAGTTACACTGCTCCGGAGCTTACCGTAAAATGTCTTGTGGAAAAAGCAAGGGCAGCCCTTTTCATGATTTTCGTGATGCCCATCGGTACTAGCATGTAGTCTGTCAACGAGAAACTGATAATATTCATGTGCATCCTGTTGGTGATATCCTGCTAAGGTCTGGCAAAGTCAGCGTCCAATAGTTTGAGTGGACCGTTCAAAGATGACGTACAGAACTTGCACGCCACGATGCCAGAAGGAGGCTTAGAGCCGCAAACCCTTCTGACTTGTCGCTGCTATTAAAGTCGGCAAAGGCTTCTGCAACAGCGCACGCTATGCAGTCAGACATAGTACATTCATGAGATTGATGTCCGCTTCCTAGAAAATAAGTGTTGAGGATTGGGTCATGGAGCAGTGTCTGGAGAATGACATTCAAGTAACATGTTTGCCCGAGGTTGAATAGTCCCCTAACACCTTGCTTCGCACAAGAGCGCTTGTTCGCATTACTCCTGACATATAGCTCGTCGTTTGAGCTTTCACTAAATCGACGTTTTTGGGCAACTAGATACAGTTTAGCTTTTGTGCGAACTCAAGGGCGGATGGTATTCAGACGTTTCAGCGTGCTTTCTGGTGTTGATGATCGCAGTCTTTCCAGACCATAATCGTAGACGAAGTCTCCACATCCCTGACAGAACAACGTCCGACCCCTTGATTCCATATCTGAGACAGGGTCAACCGATGGTCTTGGTCAAAAGCCTGACCTACTCACAGAATTGGTGCCCAGTCTTCTGCGTGTGAGCCTTTCGGTCGCCATTCATGACAAAATCGGAACAGGTCAAGCACATGTACTTTGGTTTTAGGAAGCTGGTTGTACATAGGCCATTCTGTGTGGTAGATGAGTCTCCACATTTGGGGCGAGGAGCCAACGCATTGTGTGACTTGATAAAGGAGGTCTTGAATTGGTCGCCAGCGGCCCCATCCTGGGTGATTTGGGCAGCAAGATGCTCTATCAGGCAAGTTAGCATCAAGAACGAGTTAGAAGAACGCTCAGATGATCGCATACCACAACCAAACTCGGCCTCGGAAAGGAGCGACACACAAGCGACGCTGGCCATTGAGACGGCGAAACGCGGAAGACGATATGTTCAAGCAGCCTTTGAAAGGTATTGAGATGGTTGCGCGGCCAAGGATATGCCCACGAGACCGGGGAACGATTGTAGATATGTCACAGTGGGGAGGTACCAAAGGACCCTGAGCATATGTGGAAGAGAGTGACGTTGAGATCAACTGCAGATACCGTAGGGATCCATGGATTAAAACACCGTCAATTTACCCCGGCTGTATCACATCCGCATTGTGTTCCTCGGAGGCCAGCCCTAAGAAAGAAAGACCTTAAACCGTTGTCAAGAATTAGTCAAGAGTGATTGAAACGATTGTGGTGAATGCGATTTTATGGTGTCTCACAGTCAGTGTCTCTTGTGTTCCGCCGTCGGCTCGGTCCCGAACAAACTACCCCAGAAAAGCGCTTGAAGCTCCTTAACTCCCGTAACACCGGGTGTGTTTCCAGGTGGACCAGAAAGATATATGTATATATATGTATCTGTGTATATAATATATACTTCTGTCTATAATTAATCTGGAACGAGACAACCAGTGAACTTTATTTGAAGATAGTCACGACGAGGTCCTGGAATGGCATTTGGCGCTGGTGAAGGAGTAGAATCCCTGAAAGATGGAGTCTTTTTTTTTTACCCGCACAGGTCGCAACTCCCGAGCGATTAGAAGCCGGGATTGCATTTGATCCGAGAAATACAGTACTAAGTACGGAGTACGGAGTACATACTACTATACGGAGCATAGTATGTATGTATGTACATACATACATACATGTAGGTATTGATTAGTAGACCCTCCACCTTTATGGTCCACCGATCACCATCATATTAAAGACTCGATAAAAAATTGGGGAAAATCCGAATTACTAAAATATGGAATTATCCGATTTATGGTCGCTCGTGGTTTTACTCCTTCTCTGATGTTTAGGGTTCAACTGTGCTGAATATTTAGATTGGAGTCCTAGGTACAGAGATTTTGCAAGCGTTGCGTGTTGTTAGGGGTGCTATTCCTTATCAAGGGAATTTCTCGTAGATCCAAGCAGTTCGGTCGCTCAGCAGCCAACACTAAATGATTAGGAGACTAAAGGTGTCTTCCTCTACGGAGTAGGAGGAGCCCTGATCAATACTCTGGCATGCATCAATCACCTCCTTGCTCATTGCACTGCGTGAGTGTGTTGATGCTCATCATGGAATGTGAGTGATATATCGGCTGACGGAAGATAACCTGTGTACCGGCCAAGGGATCAACGGACTCTATTCGCAACTCACGTGTCGGTCCAGTAAGGGTGGTCATCGGATTATAACCAAGAACATTCACCGGATTCCTCTGCCCCGTGGGAGTGCGCTCGGACGAGTTCGACTGGAGCCTCTGGTTGTATAACGACCACGAGTACTAGACCCTCTTGTGGTTCCCCGGGTCTTGCGTGTCGGTTTGGGGGAGACTGTATTTAAAGGGTTTTCAACAAAGGAGGTATCAGTCGTCCTAAAATTGGACGCAAGGATTAGCAAACCCCATCAAAGAAAAGATGTCGTCGTGTATGAGGAACAATCAATGACCCACATGAATGTTGTTTCGCCATCGTTAGTTGGTCGAATTTGCTCCACTTCAGCTTTTTTGTGTGCGGGTTAGTGCTATGGATTTTCATCAGACGTAGTGCCATGCAAATACCTTTTTGTGCTTCCGCTTGTTTCGCTCTTCTAAAGGATTCGGGGATCGGAGCCTATCTCGAATAATTAGTTTGATCAAACGGCTTGGCATCGCGTGACCATACCTCTGGAAAATCTACACAGAAGGCGTTCATGTTCAACCCGTAGAGAAAGCTAGCGAAGCTCTCACTGAAACGCGTGAGACTCTCGTGCATCAACTGGAGGTGCATGAAATTGGCCTCCAAATCGGCCATGGAGTCGGCGAGCTCTGCAAACTGGGGCTCGAGGGCATTGATCGCGGGCTGGGTATAGCCTGTATTGCTGATATTTCCTCCGTACCCATGGACTTCACGTAATGACGACCGCGAGCTCGGTCGTAGAGGGGTCGTCGGTCGAGAGGAAGGCTTTGGACGCGAGGACGATCGGGAAAAAGCAGTCGGTTCCATGACAGTGACAAATGGCGCCCCGACGTGGTAGAATAAATTAAGCAAGGAATGCGAAATAATATTGGGGTACTCCGTATGGAGTATCGGTAATTGGAAGAAGAAGAAGTGGAATTTGTTCCTGGCAGTTTGATTGACGCTGCTGTTGATCCCCCGCTTTTGCCTCAGGCGGTCAGACCCTAAATTTAGCGGTGGCTTTGGTGGCTCAGGGGCTTTGCGGACCCTTTCTTTAGTTTCATTTCTTTCTGAACTTCTTCTTCTTCTCTTGTTTGGTTTCCCCGCATACCACCCGATTCATTCAAAAAATTCCAGGGGTTGGGCCTTTGTTCTGTCTCACTTCAAATTAAGAAGAGGGGAACACAAAGGTCATTGTTATCTATCCAATTCGCTCATAGCACATGCATGCTTGTTGGCTCTTGCGCCGCCCTTTCATTCTTTCCTCGGCCAGATCCGTCCAATCTGCACCCTCTCTGCCTGGCAGTGCACAGATCTTCCCGAAGCAGCTGGGTTCAAGCTCAGGCACTTTAATCTTGTCTAATACACTCAGACACCCCTTCTCCACTTTCGCTGTATCACCTCTCGGCGGACCGAAGAAGGCTTCATCTGTCTGGGCGATCACATTCACATTGGCCATTATCTGTGGAGCAACTTGGGTTCAGGATAAATACCGTCACCTCGGAAGCGATTCTCATCCCACCTCGGACACTGCGGATTCTCAACAGGACATCCCTCCCTTCCTCGGTGTAATAGATTCCCTTAAAACAATGCCTATTGAAGCCCCCCCCGGAACGGTGGACAACCTTACCCCAGAGCAGGAGGCCAAACTTCAGGAGTTTTGGGTTCTGTTGTTGAATGTATGCGGTGTCAGCGTGGACGGTATCGAATCGAATGGCGATGCCGTCGTTCCCCCAAGCCCGTCGTCACAGGAGAAGAAGAAACAACAACAGCAACCGAAGCGGAGGTTCGCCTTCTTCGGTGGAGGGGGCAATGACACAGCAGATGATTCAGCAAACGTTAAGTCGACGAATGAGGTTACAACCAGTATTGCTTCCATCAGTATTGCGGATGGAGACGACAAATATGGACAGTCGAAGGAGTTCCAGCAAGCACTTACAGACATGAAGCCGGAGGAAATTCGGGCCACTTTGTGGAACATGGTTAAGCAAGATAACCCCGACTCCTTGCTCCTGCGCTTTCTTCGGGCGCGCAAGTGGGATGCCAAGAAAGCACTTGTCATGATGGTCTCTACCATTAGGTGGAGATTGCAGGATGTGAAAGTAGACGACGATATCATAAAGAATGGCGAACTGGTTGCGTTAGAGCAATCGAAGAGTTCGGATCCTGCAGAGAAAAAGAAGGGCGAAGAGTTCCTGGCCCAAATGCGACTGGGCAAGGGCTTCATTCACGGTGTTGACAAGGCTGGACGCCCGATTTGTATCATCAGAGTGCGCTTGCACAAACCATCCGATCAGAGTACAGATACCTTAGATCGGTTCACCGTGTATACCATCGAGTCTGCTCGGATGATGCTGGTGCCTCCTGTTGAAACAGCTGTAAGTTTTCCACCGTTGTATGCGCGAAGTATACACATCTAACAGGCGGCAGTGTGTTGTCTTTGACATGTCCAATTTCTCTCTAGCAAATATGGTATTTATCACATCTCCTGTTCATCGTACACACACCTTCTAATATATACTAGGACTATAATCCAGTTAAATTTATGATCAAGTGCTTCGAGGCGAATTATCCCGAATGCCTGGGAGTTGTGCTCATTCACAAAGCGCCTTGGATCTTTTCAGGTTAGTACCTTCTCCTATGCTATTGGCAAACTATACAGACAATGTCTCAAATGCTCCTCTAGGAATTTGGAATATCATTAAGGGGTGGCTTGACCCCGTAGTCGCGTCCAAGATCAACTTTACCAAGAATATCCAGGACCTTGAGAAGTTCATTCCTAAGGACCGCATTTATAAGGAGCTTGAGGGCGACGAAGATTGGGAATACAGCTATGTGGAGCCCCAGCCCGGGGAAAACGAGACGATGAAAGATACGGCCAAGCGCGATGAATTGGTCAACGAAAGACAGCAGCTTGCCAAAGAACTCCAAGACGCCACAATTGACTGGATCTCGGCCAGCAGGAAGAAAGATGACGCGGCCACCAGGGCAGCCGTGGAGAAGAGAAAGATCATCATTGAGCGGCTGAGGGTACAGTACTGGGAGATCGACCCGTACCTTCGCGCCACCTCACTGTATGACCGACTGAACGTCCTTCAGGGTGGCGGAAAGATCAATTTCTATCCGGCTGAAGCCAAAGTGAGCGGAACGGCCAAAAATACTGATTCCAACTAGATCTGGCGTTCCCGTGTTAGGCTTCATTGATAGAACGGCATTTTGTTATTCGGCGTCATGCATGTATTAGGTACTGTATATAATGGGATTTATGCTATACAAGACGGACTTTTCGACTCAGCCAATGTGATCTTCTCTCTTAGTCTTGATAGTTAGGTGGTGTGGGGGATGAATGCATCTATACTCTTTCCGCAGTCCAATTTGAACGCTGCAGTATCAAGTTGGAAAATCTACCACAGGAAGCAATGGTCTTGCTCCTATCCAACAATTGATGTTAGTGATACTATTTTCAGAAGCAATAATAACCCACCAGACGAGCACATCAGCGGAGGTGTCTGTCTGTCAGAATTTGGCCAATATGTGTCAGGAAATCCATAACAAACCCCCTTGGACCACAAGTGAAAACGCCTAATAGTTTACAGCCAAAACTCAAGCCAACCGCATCTTCCATAAATGTACGGAGTATAATGAAGTTTTCTTTATTTTAAATGCTGTGTGACCTTGAGGTATGTGACACAATCATAGTCACGATCGCGCAATGAAACCAGATCCGGCATTATCATATCGGATTCCAGCGATGCTGTGGACACAATCTTGTGTCATTTAAATTTTGGACTTGAGCTCCTCGTGCAGAGCCTTTAGCTTATCCATATCCGTAGCTTGGGCGGGCCAGCCGACACCAAGGCCTTCGGTCTCATTAGGCTTAGGGATCTACAATAAGTTAGTAAAAGCTCCATAAAGGTAAAAAAAGAATACCAAGTGGAGGAGGCTGTTTCAGGATTGAAGGAAGAGGGTGCTATCAAACCCAAAAACGAGCGAAGCGAACATACCATATGGAAATGAACCTGACAAGTAGCCAAACATCGACAATTAGCAATTATATTCACCCTCAGCCGGGCAGGGGGGGGTTTTGAGCCATACGTGAGGGACGACCTGGTGCGCGATGGTGCCGTTGTTTTGGAGGATGTTGAAATCCACTGCACCGGTGGCTTGGGCGAGTTTCTTTGCAACGGGCTATGTAGATATCCGAACATGGGTGGTTAGTTCGTCCAATTAAGAAAAGTTTTCCCCCGTGGAACGCTCTTCCAAGGTCCTCAGTTGCTGGTAGCCTTATTTAAGGCGAGTCCGAGTCGGGGTGGGTTTTTCCCGCTGGTTACATACCAAGACTTCATTGAGGTAATCGTCGGGGATATCGGTGAGTTTCTCGCCGTGGAACTTGGGGATCACGAGCTGTTTATTGATAGGAATATTTTCCGTCTGTTAGCGTTGCTGTTTGGTTCGGGCTAATTATTGTCTTGATAGAGTAAGGGGATGTTGGATGTTGAGGTTGCCGTGCGGGGGATAAGATAGCAGATGGGATTTGAGGACGTCGGTCGACACTCACCGCATGGCCACGGCTCAGAGGCTGGATGTCAAGGAAAGCAAAGACCTTTTCGCTCTCGAAGAGCTTGAGGGATGGGATATCGCCTGTTGTTGTTCGTACGCATGTTAGACATCTGTGGGGCAAAACAAAGATTATAGAACGCAGGAAGTCTAGTAGGGTGTTGGATAATCATTACCCTTGATGATCTTGCAGAAAATACAGGCAGCGGACGACATGATGGGTCTAGTCGTAGGGACTTGTATTTATATTATAGGATAGATTAGGAGTAAGGGAACCCCGTAACTGTGCAAAGCAAAGGGAAGAGAACAGTCTATGACTGCTGAATGCGGGGTTGCTTCTTGAAGGCGAACAGGAAAAAAAAAAAAAAAAGAAAGAAAGAAGGTCACAGGAGGGTTTCGAACGAACGTCTTTTCGGGAACAATTTAGAGGATAAGTATTACTATTAGGGAATGTAAGGTGAGGAGTGGGACAAGCTAGCTCAGAACCCATTTCTTGCCTTTTACCAGAGATGGCCGTGGTTTGCCCACATTACTCCTCTACTCAATCTTTGGACCTTTCCATCGACACAGTTGTCGATTTTTATTATTTCTTTTTTTCGGAGTATAGTCATTATCCTCTTCCCCTTAGTATTTCTCTTTTTTACGAGCTTATAGCCGCGTTAGTTGGTTCAATTCCGGACCTGGTGCGTGTTCTATATCCATGGCAGGCCGTGTCTATAAACAGACAAGACGCAACATACCTTCCTACATGCAGGGAGGTTTGTCGGCTCCTATGGGACATCATAGCAAGGATTACTCCGTACTCCGTACACCTCATCAGTATCTTCTTCATTTTGAAGATATCAATTGATATCCATACTGTGACCGATAATACGAGTCTTGGAATCAGTTGGAGTAAGAGCATATGAGCGGACATTTGTCCGATTCCGCTATGCCGACACTGGACAGATACAGCAGCCCTTACTTTATTTTGCGATGAGAAACACGTCTAGACCACCTAAATTACCATTTTGATTTTATAATAACCTTTTTGGTCGTCCTCGTGGACAACGGGCTCCTCACACTGTTAAAACCCGGCCGCACGACCAGAGCATTGTATGTACTGTACATACCCTACGGAGTACATCTTGCCTCTGTCTACCCCAACATCCAATTTGGAGAAACAACGATTCTAGAACCCCGTAAGATACCATAACTAATTGACTTGGTTTTGATTGGCCTCGAATTGGACGAAATCACCGAAAGACTGACCCCCCTTATCTTAGCACGTCTCTCTAGACTTATCTGCGCGTCTCCAACAGTGATCGGTTGACTCTTTATCGCCCCCTCTTTTCGTATTTATGAGAAGGCGATATGCCGTCTGTTATCTATTCCAATTTTACAGCAGCATCAGCTAGCAGACTATCCTTAAAGCCGAGATCATTACGGCTCCCAAGAACAGTGTTGATTCAACCACGCCGGTCTTTCTCGGTTTCTTGGAAACAAGCCATGTTGACGACAGAGTTGTCTGAAGCCGAGGTTTCGGCGCTCAGAGCGAACAAGGACCGTCTCGCAAAGGACCTTCATCACAGCTGTCAATGGGGGTCTGGTATTCGTTGGGGCGAGTAAGTTTACTTTTGTTTTGGATGCCCTCGTCATTGTAGCGATCTAGTCGAAGCCTGATTAGATCATATTGTTTCTACATTGTTGTAAACTGGTTTCGCCTGTGTTTCTGCTTCAGTGGACTAACTCCCGGCCTAGTGGACCGACAGACACAGGAATGCAGCGCCTGGCGCTTTCTGATGAAGATAAATCCGTGCGGAACTGGTTCATCGAAACAGCAAAAGGGTTGAAGTGCAATATTACGATCGATGAAATGGGCAACATCTTCGCTGTGCGTCCTGGACGGAGGAAAGGTGTGCCCCCGACGTTCATTGGTAGCCACCTGGATACGCAACCAACAGGTGGTCGTTATGACGGGATCCTGGGTGTTCTCTCTGGTATCGAGACTTTGAAAGTCATGGATGAGATGGGACTGGAGACCGAGGGTGGAGTAGGCATTGTAAACTGGACGAAGTGAGAAAATCCCCCAGTCACCCCGAAACCGTCCAAGGCGCTTATCCCAATGCCTCCATAGCGAAGAAGGCGCCCGTTTCCCCATCAGCATGGTCTCTTCTGGTGTATGGGCAGAGTCTATCCCTCTTGCGCGAGCACACGGACTTAAAGAGGTGCCAACGGTGGCTTCTCTCCCCACTGCCTCTTCTGCCCCAGAGTCAATGAAGTCGGCACTCGAAAAGATCGGTTACTTAGGAGACATCCCCTGTTCTTATAAGGCAACACCAATGGCAGCCCATTTCGAGCTTCACATTGAACAGGGACCTCATCTGATAACCGCGGGTCAACGCGTTGGGGTTGTCACGGCCGTCCAAGCCTACCGGTGGTATCGAGTCAATATAAGAGGTAGAGACACCCACACAGGTACCACGGCCTTCCAACACCGTGCAGATGCTCTGTACGCATTCGCTCAAATGATGGTGCGTGCTCGGGAAGTTGCATCTTCCCATGGTTGCCTGGCCAGTGTTGGCATTGTCGAGGCGAAGCCTGGCAGCATCAATACCGTGCCCGGGCTTGTCAGTTTCTCCCTTGATATCCGCGGTCCGGAAACGGAATTGGTTGCAACTGTTGAAGAGACCCTGAGGAAGGATTTCGATGCGATTGCCGCGGAAGAAGGCAAAGGCATTGGAAAGCCCTGTCAGGTCGAATGGACTGTGGAATTCGACTCTCCAGCAGTCAAATTCCACCCGGACTGTATCGACTGTGTGCAGCAATCTGCCGAGGCTGTTGTTGCCGATGCGCCAGAGCCGAAAGCCCTTGTGCGGACGATTATGAGCGGCGCGGGACATGATAGTGTCTTCACATCTAAAAGAGTGCCCACCAGTATGATCTTTGTGCCCTGTAAGGATGGACTGAGCCATCACCCGGAAGAGTTTTGTTCTCCAGAAGACTGTGCCACAGGCACATCAGTCATTCTACAAGCAATAATCCGGTATGACAGGAAGAGGTTCTCTTCATAATGGTAGGCCTTGTTACACTTAGAATGTGAAAACTTGTGAAATCGACGCTGAAAATATCCTCCTTTGGCGAAATCTAGCTGCCTTCTAAGTTTGACCGGCTTGCCCAAGCGCCTCATAAAGTATTACTTGATCTTGCCTCGTTTTTTCTTTCATGACCTCCTATCCTCGCTCTATATTAATCCCTTATTCTCTAGTCCTGAAGTTGGTTAGACTATAACTATTTCTAAAAGAGTCTAAGAGCTACAGTCTCAGGCTCAATGCGTTCTTCACTGGGAGGTTGATAAGAATGAATAATAGGAGGGAGATTTGCCTTTTCAGTTTCCCTTCAACCCGAAAGGAACGGAACATGACTTATGTCGTGGTGGAAAGCTAGGTAAAGGTCCTGCACCAAAGAATTGGTGGTATCGGTGATATATTGATGTGGAAATCTGGTTCAATCACCCTGGCTGAGGCAAATTGGGCAAAGTCCGAATACTGTAGTTGAACATTGAACCACTTCATGACCTTGATGGCTAGTAAAGGTGTTTACCTGCATATCATATAGGCGTAAAGCATGGATATTGTTGAGGGGGGTATCGGAGGTTGTTGAAATTGATTGACGCCGCTGTGCTGGTTGGGTCGGTTGGGTTGACTACCAGGTATTGAGAAGCTCGCTGGATTGGATAGACAATAGTAATATATTAGCTATAAAGCTTGCCGAAAGAATGGCTAAACCTACCAGGCGTATAGCTGGCTCTCGCTTATGTGGCCACGTGGGTCACGGTGGTGCTCTCACACCTATTTTATGTAGAAATTCGTGCACTCTTGGCACCCGAAATTCAATGTTTGTCATTGAGTCCCTAGTTGTAGCAGTCTAGCGATAGAGGACAGTTGCGCTACTCGTCCTCGTTGTGGTCGTCAAATGGCCAGTGACGACCTGTCATTTCGCGTTCGTACTCGGTGTCGAGTGAGGCAAGGCCATCGATTTTCATCTGACGAGCGCGGGAACAGGCAGCTTCATATTCGTCCGGAGGGGCCCAACCGTCCACACTGATGCCAATGGCATTGCGGATCCGTTTGAGGTAGAGATCAACTTCTTCCTGCATGTTTTGTAGGTGCATGATGGAATCAGCCTCGGCCGAAGGGAATGATATCGGACACGGCCCGGTCGAGTATTCATGCCAGAGTTTGGTAATGAGTACAAGGTCAGCCTGGAGAGGGACATTATTCCCCTCCCAAGGCTCACCAGCATGGCTAAAGATGCGGCGGGTAAGCATATTCGTAGGCTGATCTATGGCGCAGAAATGAGGTTCATTGAAACGCTGCGTGAAGGCTAAATAGAAAAAGTGGGTATGGCGACGCCGAAAGACTTCAAGAGCGTCGGCCTTTTCCTCCTCGTCTATGCCGCTTAGATCCGGATGAGGCGGGGGACGAAAGGCAAGCGATTCCGGGTCGTCGTAGTTCTGAAAAAATTTGGGGATCCCAGCGGCGAGAAAGAGCGGCAGCACAGATGCATGTTGCCAGTCAATCAATCCGACAATGTCGAGATCATCCGATACAAAAATGTTGTTCGGCTGGAGATCTGGGTGGCGAAGGAGAGGGCGCAACAATTCATTGGATGGAAGCAGTTCAGGAGCAATTTTGAGGTACGCTTCTAGCGAACGAATATGATCATTGGGGAGGGACAATCGGTATTGCATAGACTCGCGATACGCACGTTGGAATGGGAAGCGTGGCCGGCCATATGCACGCAGCCAGTCGAGTTCTTTCAAGGCATGGTTGCGGAGAACATCAATCGCGTTTACACCTGGCACATGGTGAGGAGTGAGGCAAGTGAATGTATGAGGTACTTACAAGGGCCACGATCAATACGGAGCTTGGCACGCTCAGAAAACCACCATTTGAGAGCTGTGCTGGGACCAATACAAAAATCTGAGTCTGAGATTGCAATGCGTGGTGAGTCTGAAGGCAGGTCTCTGGCATAGTATATGCTTCCGCTCGCTGGAAGCTCGATAGCATGGAGTTTTGCCTCTAGCTGTACAAGCTGCAGAAGCACTTTCAGACGCTGTTGGTCTGACAAATCGAACCAACAAGCACCAAGTGGTCTTCCTGGCAGTTTTTCCATGATAATATACTCTGAACCAACAGGATTTCTAGCATCTGTTGAGTAGGCATGCACGCGGGGCACAGGTAGACCATGAGTACGGAGAAGAGCCAAGGTCGCCACCTCGCTGGCAACTGCCAATTGTCTTGGTTCAGTTGAGGGATATGGCAACCGGGCAAGAATCTGAGTATCGTCGACCATGGTGATCTGTAGAACACGGTTGAAGCCTCCTTCGGCCAGCTTTGACAGACTTTTGACATCAGTATCGCATCTCTGTAGCGATTGAGCAGCGGTGCTTTTCAACGCATCGACGTTAAACTCCCCGTAGCGTTCAGCGAGACGGATGTTTTCGTTGTATCTACATGTATAAGCTATCAAGGTCGCAATGCAGGGGCATCGTAGCAACTCACATCCATCGACCAGATGTGTACTCGAAAAGTCGACAACTGCCATCCATCGTTAAAGCATTCGGGGAGGAAAATGTTGAGTAAGGCATAGCACAGATACTAATTGAATGAGATAGAGTGATCGCAGATGGACGCCATGTCCAAGGTGCCACCTTCGATGTTATCATGGCGAAGTCAGTCGGTCTACCTAGCTACATAGGGGGGGTTGGTGCTATTTCCACCCTGTGTATGTAAACAATCGCTCCTTAACCCCGTTTTCTAGTTCCTCGGAGTCTCTTTGTCTTCTTTTGTGGGTGTTCCCCTCAATAGAGTAGATCAAGATTCTAGTAGTTGTTGTGAGCAAAAAGAAATTAGTAATGAACATCATGTGACAAAAACGGTCGAAGCTCAGGACACAAGACAGAAAGTAGGGCTCTTTGTGAAATGAAAACAAAAAAAAAATAAATAGTAGAGAGCCTCTCAGCTTGTTACCGGTAAGATCCCTATTTATAGGAGTTCAAGACTTTTAAAAGTTGTTTGGTTACTAGTTTATATGCTAAACTACCAAATGCGAGGAGTCATAGTTCTTGGTTAAACTACTACAGCCTACTAGTAGTCCTCTACTTTTGTCTAAAGAACTACGGCTTGGAGCTGTAATTACTAGTAGTAGTAGTTGTTTCTTTCATCTAGTGCTCCTAGACCACTACTAACTTTTAGTTAAAACAGGGTCGCCATAAGAACTTCAGGCAGATCCAGCGTATACTATCCAGACTTCAAATAATTGAGAGGGGGTATCTTCCCTAGTATATCAACTACTAGCTATGTCCCGTGAAATTAAGACATGGAACAGGGTATGACCATTTCATAGGGAGGCAAACTAATCAGGTTCATGAACCTGATGGATCATGGATTCCATCCTAGATTCCATCCATTGGATTGGATGGATCCATTGTCCTTTACGGAGTAAATTGCCTGATTCGGCATAGTCGCAAGGTATCATGTAACTATACCCTCTTAAAGAACTGCAAGCCAAGGCAGCCAAACATTGTACACACATAGACAACATCCATATTTTATGGAATTTCCTCGTAAGGGGATCGACATGCTACGGCATATCACTCAGAGTCTGCTTGTCATTTACCATCAAAATTTGTCGCTTAGATTTACAAAGATACCGAAGGATGTTTTGCATCGAAGAAACCTCAACACTCAATCCTTCAGTTCATCAAAGGAGTTATCCACAATGGTAACTCCACCCGTCAACTCCGCAGGATCAAACCAAGATCTTTTTTCTTATACGGCTGGGCGCTACATATTCAATGAAAAACTTCGCTTTGAGGAACGATATGCTGAATTTAATGTTGAAGCGCTGAAAACGGTGGCCGCAAGCAGCGTTGGTAGGGAGACCGTCGTCCAGATAAGGAAACTTGCAGAGGGTGGTTTCAACAGAGTCTTTGTTCTCACCATGAACGATGGCTTAGAGGTCATAGCCAAGATCCCTTATCCGCTCACAGTCCCGAAGAAGTTAACAACGGAAAGCGAAGTTGCGACACTTGACTTTTTACATACGAAAGGTATACCCGTACCCCAAGTTTATACATATTCTTCGGAGAGCAACAATGTTGTGGGAACCGAGTATATCATAATGGAGAAAGCTTCGGGACAGCCATTGGATCGTCGTTGGTTTGATCTGACTCCAAAGGAAAGGGTTCGGTTGGTAACCAGTTACGTCGATATCGAACGGAAGCTTTTCTCAATCCCATTTGGATCCTATGGCAGCCTCTACTATACACACAGTGTACATCCAAATCTCCAATCTGATCTTTATCGAACGTCACATGGAGATAATGAAGGCCGGTTTTGTATAGGACCTTCCGCTGATTATATGTTTTGGCGAGGGAAACGCGCGTTTCTTGATTTAGAACGCGGGCCTTGTTAGTCTCTCACTCCTCGCCGCGCTAGACTGACTGGTTTTTAACTGGGTGTAGGGAGAGACCATCGGGATTATGTTCGAAGCGTGGGTCAGCGCGAACTCGAGTGGACCAGCAGATACGGCAAGCCGCAACAAAATGATTTCCCCCATAACACCATAGTCAAAGGGGAGATTTCCCCAGGCATCTACCTCGATCTTCTAAAGAAGTTTATGTCAATGGCGCCCTATATTCTTCCTGAAAAACGCGAAAGCCCAATGAACATGCCTACCTTGCGACATCCAGGTAATACGTAGCCATTGTTACTAATGTCCCATACTAGCCATTTGATACTAACTGGCCCAGATCTAAATCCATCCAACGTGTTCATATCGGACGCTTGTGAAATCTCTTGCATTATTGACTGGCAACATAGCTCCATCCTTCCATTGCTACTCACTGCAGGTAATCCGCCACTTTTTGAGAATCCAGACTCTGAGCCGCCCAAGAGTCTTGAAAAGCCATCCCTTCCCAAAGATTATAGTTCGTTAAGCCCAGAAGAGCAATCCAAGGCTGGTGAACTCCATCGCCGGAGAATGTTATTTTATCTGTACATGGTTTTTAACGGCCGGGATAACAAAGCTCATCTCGAGGCACTTCGGTATCCCCTTTTACCACTTCGGCAACATGTAGTAGACAGAGCTGGCCGCCAATGGAGCGGTAATGTGATTACGCTGAAAGGAGCACTCCTTAGGCTTACTGAGCATTGGGAGCAGTTAGTGAACAACATAGAGAAAAACGATTGCCCAGTTTCTTTCAATAAGGAGGAAAGTGAGGAATTCTATCGTGTTGAAGAGAACTGGTTTAAGATGACGATATTACTCGAGTATTGGCGGTCTCTTCTGGATGATCTAGGTCAAGATGGATGGGTCAGGCATGAATCATACAAAGCAGTCATGGAGACTAACAAGAAGCTGAAGGAGGAGTGGTTAGCTGAAGCAGAGGATGAGGAAGACTTTATGTCAGCGGATTTGTTCTGGCCCTTTCAGGATCACGAAGAAATTGATTAGTAGAGCTACAGGGGCAGACTCATGTTGTATATATGCCATTACTGTTTCAAGTGGGGACATTCTACTTCTACATGAAATGCAATTTGGAGTCATTAAAATCATGACATTGACTCTAGCTATGACGCAATATCGATACAGCATCAATGCATAATTTTTTTTGAGGATGGGCGAGGCAGTCTTTTCGTACTTATTCCAAAGTCTACTCAAGCCACTCACGCTTCCATCCAAACCCTCGGAAGACCGGACAACATCCCCTTAAGAAGAGGGAGCAGGACGACCACGGCCGAATCCACCACGGAAGCTAGGAGCGAACTCGCCGGGGGCACCACCCTCCTTCTCCTGGTCGCGGCGGCGGTAGCCACCCTCACGGGTAGGACGAGGACGACGCTCACGCTCCTCACCGCCCATCATGCCACGAGGGGGAGCGTGGGAACGCTGCTGCTTGATGTGGGTGGCAGGGACAACCTCAGCGGGGAGGTGGAGCCACTCACGGAGGTAGTCAAGACCCTGCAGGCAAGCAAGTTAGTCAAACCTTTCCTTGTATCCTGAGGATAGCAATTGAATGAACAATGATGAACCTACCTCGGGGGTGAGGGTGTAGTAGTAGTACTGCCAGGAGAACTGGGTCTTGACATAGCCGCGGGAGTTGAGGGACTGGCAGGCCTTGATCACGTAGAGGTTCTTGGTGTCAATGTCGCCATGCTTGGGAAGGTTGAAGTCCTTCTTGGCCACGAGCACACCCTCTGTTCAAGGAAAAGGTCATCAGTCAGCGACAATGGTCTTCAGGAGAGCGGCGGTGAATTGGTCCGGTCAATGCGACAGGGGACTGAAGGTGTCGGTTCACATACCGCGGAAGAGGTACTCGTGGATCTTCTTGCGGTCGTCCTTGGGGATAAGCCTTGAAAGATATTAGCATTGCATTGCTTAGCAAAATATGAGCATCACCCAGTAAACTTACATTGTTGCGAGTTCCTGGCGCTCTTCGGGGAATCGCTCTACAACGCGAAGAGGGTGGTCGTTGGTTTAAATGAACGGGATCGAGTGGAGCGAACTGGCAGTTAAGTTAAAAGTGCGTGATTCCTCTTTCGGAAGCGTTTGCTAGGGTTGAGGCCCTAATCGGTCAAGCTTAGTCATCAACTTCATCATTATCGCCATGTGATCAAGGATTGTTGCCTGAGGCGTCTTATGCGATCTGAACTTCCAGGCTTCCTTATCATTACCAGTCGCAACTTCGCGATTTCCTTTGATCTTGACACCCAACAAATCAATATTCTGGAATAGGATTCAGCCAAGTCTCGTAAAAATGGCTCCACAAAACGTGAACGTTCTCCTTTCCACATTCCCTGGTCTCTCTCTTCCCTCGACCCTCTCATTCTCCCTCCCATCGACCTCGACTTTCTCAGATCTCACCGAGAAGATCTCCTCGTATATCCCGTCATCCGTGCCTCTTCATTCACTCATCTTGACCACGACCAGCAACAAACAAATCCTTCCTGCATCGAACATTTCAATTTCTCATCTCATTGCTCCTAATGGCGAAATCACTACAACGTCAACCCTCCTTCCCCTCCGCCTTTCGGTACCCCTATGCGGAGGCAAGGGTGGTTTCGGCTCTCAGCTTCGTGCAGCCGGTGGGCGCATGTCGAGTAAGCGCAAGCGCAACCAGGGCGACGATAATGGCTCCAGCCGCAACCTCGATGGTCGCCGTCTCCGTACCGTCAACGAAGCCAAGGCGCTGGCCGAGTATCTCGCAGTTAAGCCGGAAATGGACCGCAAGGAGAAAGAGGAACGCCGACGAAGGTGGCAGGCGGTTGTGGAGGCGGCGGAGAAACGCGAAGAGGAGTTGAAGAACGGTAGTGGCAGACAGAAGATTGACGGTCAATGGATGGAGGATAAAGAAGAAATGAGCGAAAGAGCCAGAGAGGCCGTGCTGGCGGCGATGAAGGATGGCATGTGGACGGATAATCTTCACGACACCATACGCGATAGTATCTTGGGCGGGTCCAGTACGAGTGCTAGCGAGGGAAGTGGACAGGATTCTACCTCTGCCTCGGATGAAGACAGTGATGACGAACAGGAGATGAAGGATGTGCCGGGACCGTCAGAGCCGGTTCGTAAGTCTGCGGCCCCTAGGAGATTCATTGGATTTGATGATGATGATGAGTTTATGAGCGATTCTGAGGAAGAGGAAAATGACCAAGACGATGATTCTAAAGGGAAAGGCAAGGCGAGAGCTTGAATAAGAGGGCTATGTCTTTTCTGCTTACAGTCCGTGGACTTTTCTTTTTAATTCTGTCGTTCCTGTTGCAGCGTGTTAATCGTCAAGGGTTTCTAGGTTACGAATACTTCATTACTTGTAAATTATCTTACTATTCCAGTGGTCGTTTTCAATCATAACATATTATCATACGGAGTACTCCGTACCCCGTAGAATTTCTATAAATGATTTGCCACGGGACTTGTTACGGGCAGCGGAGCGGACCTCCGCCGCCTTTTATTTAATCAGTTAAAACGGAAGTTTCTGTCGCAAACCTTTAATTTCTTCAACTTGCAAAAAGCTTTACAGTCATGGCACCGTATTTTGGACGCATAATCCCAAGAGGACCCCAATTGAAATACTTTGTCCGACGCTCTCCGCGTCAGTTATGGCAGCTCCCTGGAGTGCAGTTCTCACGGACCTTCTTTCTGCGGCCCGTTCAGAGTGGAAATGGCTCAATCAATGAAACCCAGCGACGCTACCTATCCTCGAGTTCCCCGTTATGCAACAATTCACCGAAGCCCGGTATAGACGCATTGCCTCACTGTTGTTGTCCGGGTTGTGGTGGATACGCGCAAAATGTCTCCCCCGGTGAACCTGGATACTACAGCCTTAGGAGGAAGACGGCGCGGAGGGTTTTACATGAGGCGAGACAAGAAACTGGGGATGTCGACACGACTGTGCAGCTGCTCGATGTGATTCAGCACCTGCTCTCAGAGCCGAAGGGGAAAGAAGGCGAACCGAAACCTGGTCGTATGTGGTATTTATCCTATTCTGTTGAGGAGTGATACTAATAGAATTGTTTAGAGGACGAGCATGGTGAACGTACCACTGAACAAGATACTGATTCAACACCCAGATCACCTATGCCAATTTGCGATAGATGCCACGATATCATCCACCATAACAGATATGTTCCTGCGGTCCAACCTACGATAGACTCTATTGGGGCATACCTTGACGAGTCACCATATAAACACAATCGGATCTACCATATACTTGACGCAGCAGATTTCCCCATGTCTCTCATCGACAATATCTACGACGCACTATCCGTTCAAGAACAGCGCTCACCCAACCGACGGGCTCCAACCGAGAAGTACCGGAAAGGAAAGAAACTCTCCACTATCAGCTTTGTCATAACACGCTCCGACCTTTTAGGTCCTAACAAGGAAAAGGTCGACTCCAAAATGGAATACATTCGCTCGGTTCTCCGTGATACGCTTAAGCAGTCGACCGAGGATATCCGTCTGGGCAATGTGCATATGATAAGCGCCCACCGAGGCTGGTGGACCAAAAACGTCAAGGAGGAAATTAAGGAGCATGGAAACGGTATCTGGGTAGTTGGCAAGGCTAATGTCGGGAAAAGTAGCTTCATAGAGGCTTGCTTTCCCAAGAACGCTGATAGCGAAGGCAAGGTTGCTAATCTGGTTGAGCGTCGCCAAGCGGAGTCGAGTTTCAGCCTGTACGCCGACGATGCCACCGGTGACGTTGATAGTCTTCTACCACCCGCTCCTGAGGAAGTTCCTTTTCCGCTCCTTCCGGTTATTTCGTCAATGTCGGGAACCACTGCTTCACCGATCCGCATACCGTTTGGCCGAGGCGGCGGCGAAATGATTGATTTACCCGGATTACGTCGCGGCGGACTAACAGATTACGTCCGTGAAAACTACAAGCGGGACATGATCATGATGTCACGGATAAAGCCAAAGCGATATTCTGTAAAGCCAGATCAATCTCTACTCATAGGAGGTGGCCTTATACGGATCAGGTCGGTGAACCCCGATGATATACTCATGGCGGCCAGCTTTGTTCCGATCGAAAGCCATATCACCAACACTGAAAAGGCTCTGGAGATGCAGACTGAACAGCGTCGTTACCCCGGAGAGATTATCATGCAACGGGGCATCGGGAACACAATCTCCTCCGCGGGAATCTTTGAGCTAAAGTGGGACGTGACGCAGTCGCATCTACCAAAGAAGATTGAGAAGGCAGTGGAAAATAAGCAGATCAAAATGCCTTTCGTGCCATACAGGGTGATGGGGGCAGATATCCTCATTGAGGGATGCGGTTGGATCGAGCTTACGGCGCAGATCCGCACCAGGTCCTTAGAGGGCGATTCTCCTAGATCGTTACCGCAGGTTGAGGTATTCAGCCCGAATGGGAAACACATTGGAGTGCGACGCCCGATCGAATGCTGGACGTTCATTGCTGAGAAGATAGCCATGGATAAGCGTAAGGCAGGGCCGCGAGGGCGACAGAGTATCAACCGGCAGAAGCGCGCCAATCATACATCTAAACTCCGAACGGCAACCTTGGAACATTGATGAAGTCTACTTAGTAGTCCTCTCCTTGCTGGAATTTCGTTCTGGCATCTGTACAGTATCTAGCATAGCAAATGGTGTTTGATCGGGCTTTTATCTTGGAACAGAAAGAAGACACATTCCTGGACTACCAACTTCCCCTGTACTTTTTAAGAACAATCTGTGATTGGAATCACATCAGACTAGCATATATATCTCCCTCTTCTCCCCGTCTTTTATCTTCCGACTCGATATAATCCTTGAATTTGTCCAGCTCCCCCTCCGAGTCCTTTTTCTGCGACTCTTCGCCGTGAGGTTCCTGCTGGTCCTGGTGTTGTCCCTCATCCTTATCGGTATGTTGTCCACGGTGGAGCATTCTATCTAGAAAGCTTCTGTGATGCTGTGGATGCGATTCTGCAGATCATCAGTCTAGCAGATAACTGATAAGAGTTAAGCAAGGCTTAACCCACCTTCCGACATGATGGGGTACTTATAATAGTAGTAGTAGTAGTAGTAGTAGTAGTAGTAGTAGTAGTAGTAGTAGTAGTAGTAGTATATGATATTTTCCCCTGATTAGCTCATTTCATGAGTGGAATGACAGTCTTTATATAAGCCACGGTCATTCTTTGACGAGATCCCTGATTGGGCCAATAGTGCTACTGTATTCAGTTTAGTCCAACTCAATTCATGTACTTAAGTTAACAACTTCAAACCAACTTTGATTCTGTAATCAACTCCAAATCCTCCAACTTCCAATGAGATCTGCAATCTATCACTCATTCTCACCTCAGCAAAACTCAGCACTCGCTGTTAGGGTTTCCTGTGGATACTCGACCGAAACTCAGAGGCTCCCAATGACGGCATCACCCTGTTCTGTAAAACCAGGCTTCCTTTACATCACATCCTACCAAGTTAAGCCAATGGGATCTATAGGAGTGGAATTGCCGTCCTGTCACGGTGCTCTTCATTGAGACTACTGCGGACTTTTCTGCACGAACAGCGCAGACCTTTCGCAATATGTTCAACCTAATTGGTGGAGCCTTCAAATGGACGAACCGGGACGAGAACAACTACTACTACAGAGCGTAGTAGATAGGAAGAAGCTCGGAGTTCAGGCTATATAGCTCTGAAACCCCCCTGCTAATGTGGGAAGAAATATATTGCTCCTCCTATGACAGTGCCCTACCTGTTTACATTGACTGCTGATACCAACATTCACATGGCTGAACGCTACTACACTCTGGCTGAAGGTGATTTATCTGATAATTTATGTCGAGACGGACTCGAACTCACTCACTAACTGAAACAGGGTGCCCTTATGCCAGCAACAGCACTACCGTTCAACTGCGAAACAGCTCGGGTGGAGGGCTTTCTTTGCTCCAAGACACACAGCTCATTGAGACACTCGCCCATTTCTCTCGGGAAAGAATCCCGGAGCGGTAGGCAACCCAATTCATGCATCCTGAAGTCTATTCTCTCGATCTCTCTGTATCTTCTAACGATATTTAGTGTGGTCCATGCCAAAGCCGCTGGGTAAGTGGTACAGTACATCATCTATATTGCTCATCGAAATGAACCAGCGAAGCTTATACACCTCGAAACAGCGCGTATGGAGAATTTGAAGCTACCAGCGATTGCTCCGACATTACATCCGCCAGTTTCTTGAGCAAGCCCGGAAAGAAGTCCCCTGTCCTTCTCCGAGTATCTACTGTTGGGCCCGAGGCAGGCTCGGCTGACACCACCCGCGATGTTCATGGATGGGCCATGAAGATGTACACGGATGAGGGTAACTTGGACTGGGTCTTCAATAACACGGTGCGCACGCTTTCCTCCTACGGTATGTGGGTTTACTGACGTGTGTGCAGCCTGTCTTCTTTGTTCGCGATCCGATTAAATTCCCATCCCTGAACCGTTCGCACAAGAGACATCCTACGACCCATCTTCCTGATGCCAACATGGTGAGTGGCCCATAGAGTTGCCGATAGACAGGCGATAGATGAATAAAGTGCTAACGTTGGCTGGTCATATAGTTCTGGGAGTAAGTGCAACCATACCACAACGCTTTAATGCCTATATTTATATTCTTTAGTTTCCACGTCGGTAACCCCGAAGGTATCCACGAGCTTCTTCACCTCTTCAGCGATCGCGGAACCCCGAGATCTATTCGCCACATGAATGCCTACAGCGGACATACATACAAGTTCACGAAGGAGGTAATATGACAATTGCCAATGAATGACTGCTCTGCAGGAACTTACAAGTCACCAGGACGGGTCGTTCAAATACGTCAAGATCCACATCAAGACCGCCCAGGGCATCCAGAACATGACTAGAGAGGAATCCGTCAAGATTGCAGGCGAAACCCCCGATTACCTTATTCAGGATATGTTCGAGGCCATCGAAAAGGGCAACTACCCCATGTGGAACGTTTATGTCCAGGTGATGGACCCTGCCGACGCAGAGAAGTACCGGTGGAACATCTTTGACATGACCAAAGTTTGGTCTCACAAAGACTACCCGTTGAGACAAATCGGAAAATTGACCATGAACCGCAATGTATGTTTCAACACTTTTTTCCAACCCAGGAAATTAATTTGGCACACGAGGCTGACTGGTTGCTATGTAGCCCAGAAACTACTTCACCGATATTGAGCAGGCTGCCTTCTCCCCGTCCAATTTAGTGCCAGGTATCGCGCCATCGGCTGATCCAAGTACGTTTCTTCCTTATAAATACAGCTTCCGCTCAATTAACCGCAATCCCAGTGCTCCAAGCCCGGATGTTCGCATATCCCGATGCGGCCCGGTACCGTCTCGGAGTCAACTACCAGCAGCTCCCGACCAACGCCGCTAAGGCACCGGTCTACTGCCCTTACCAGAGAGACGGTGCCATGCGGTTCGACGACAACTATGGCGGCGATCCTAACTATGTTGGCTCGTCCCTGCAGCCCACCAAGTTCTATCAAGACGTGAAGAGCTCAGGAGCCAACCAGCTGAGCGTGCTGACCGAGCATGAGAAATGGGTTGGAGAAGTGACCAACTTCCAGAGTTATATCTCAGATGATGACTTTGTTCAGCCAGCCGGTCTATGGGAAGTGATCGGCAGGGAACCGGGTCACCAGGAGAGGACGATTGGAAATCTTGCGGCTCATCTGAAGGGTGTCCGCTCTCCTCAGCTGCGCAACGCGGTATATGGTATGTCGAAATCTACCCAATGTATAGTAAATCCTTTTACTAATCTCTGTATAGCTCTCTTTGGAAAGGTTAACGCAGACCTCGGTGAGCGCCTTAAGAAGGTGACCGAAGCCGCCTTGGTGTCTGCGTAGATTGCAGTACCATTATGGCAGCCCCCAGGACAAGGCAACGATCACTCTTCCAATAGGTTACGCATATCATGCGTATAATGTGCCTCTGGAGCCTGTTCTGTTTCTGTGGACGCTGCAGACATGATGCGTAAGCGATCTAAATGAGATAATGTAGCGACATATTGAACATACCTCAACGAACACTCTCCTAAACTCCCCCAAAATATAATTTATTCTCACCCAATCTTGGTTATCTGGAAGGGGGACCACGTAGCCCAGGGTCTCTTCGACGACTAGATACCTTCAACATCAGCGATACCTGACACACATCTTAATCGGTACCGGAATCCATACCCTTAAATCCCATCTGACACATACAAAGCACTGGCAAAAAAAAGTTTCCAACATGTCACTCCCTTGCCCAAATCCAGCCGATATCGAAGTTGTACATAATACACACCCTACCACTAGCCATATCCGACAAAACACACAGAACTCACCTCAGAGAAAGACAAATTAAGACAGCACCCTGCCCTGAAAGAAGAACGGGCCAGATAGCCAGCCAGCAGATAGTTAGCGCGACGACCCAAAACAGGTCAAACCGAACGCATCCAGCAGCGCAAAGGAGCTCTGCTCGTTGGAATCTGCGCGGACATGCAAATATCTTCTAGGTATGCAGCACAGTGGCGGCTTGTGCCAGCACGGTTCTGGATTGCGTTGAGCTGTCGCAGCGTGCGGACTAACTTGCGTTTTATGGTATGAGCTCACGTTTGGGATTTGGCTTGGTATTTCTGAGTTAGATGTCTCATGCGTCGGAGGACTATTATCCGTCGTAGACGGGTTTATTTGCGTTCTCTGGGGGGGTTGGATGGCTCTAGGGGGTTGGTTTATTTGGTAGGGTTGTAGGTCATCTGGGTATTTGGGGAGGTCTTTTTTGCATTGTTGGGGGATCAGGGACAGGAAAGGTGTCATAATAAGCATTGCATTCTTCATGATCTTTTATGTATAGTTCTTTCACGGGATGAATCTAAATCGGGGTGATTATCTCTTTCAGTTACGCTCTTCGATGTTGGTGAATTGGAAAGTGGGTTGACCAGGGACTGCGTTTTCCGCTGAGAGACTCTCCTTCTTCTCGCCGGAGCCCAAAACCTCACCGGTCTTGCCGCCCTCATCGACAGCGACGACCTCAATCACTCTGCAACCTGTTGTCTTCTGCAGGTTCCCGAGCATCTCCTTCAGGACAGCGAACTCGTCGAAAGGCAGCTTCCGGCTGAAAACGGTCTCGGGCTCCTCGCGGCCCACGACAAGGCGCCTCTTCAGGGCCTGAACGAAGGGCATGGCCTTCTTCATCTCACCCATTTTGCCAACCTTGGCATTCAGCTCCTTGTCGTTGATCGAGATGTTAAGACCATCGAAGGCCTCGCGGACCAGATCGATGTACTTCTCCTGCCACGAGGGGTACTTCTTCGCAGCGTAGATTGTGAGCTTCTTGGGCTTACGGGGGTCGTAGCCTGTGTTTTTGCCCTTGGAAGCCTTCTTGGCGACCTGGGCTTCGGCAGAAGTGATGCTAGAGGAAGTGGCGCGGACGTAGGTGGTGATGGCCGTCAGCTCCGGCGATTGCTCGGGAACCTCGGGGAAACGAGCATGGTGAATAGATTCGGGCTAGGGTAGGTCATGTTAGTGATACGCTCTTCAACGATTCCACAAAACACGAACCTTCTTCAGAATTTCAAGCCAAACATATTCAGCCCAGTGAGGCGCAATGACCGCCAGCAGGAGGGCTTGCATCTCGATGTAGCGCAGGACCACGTCACGGTGCATTCCAACGCCTGCTGATGTTGCTGCCTCACGATAGGCATCACGGGCACTGATCATGTCGTACAGGCCGGACTTCAGAGCAAGCTTGAAGTCGGTGCTATGGTGATGTTAATGATTGTTCACATTAGGATACAACATTGGCAGGGTTTTCTCTAACTTACTCCTGGTAGTGCTTCCGGGCCTCACGGACCAAACCATTCATTTCGTTGTTAAAGATCTTGTCCCAGAACGCATCAGCGGGACCAGTGCGCAGAGTCTCATCCTTAGCAATCTCCTCAACCCATTCCTTGAGGGTGTGTAGTCGCAGAATGTTCGAGTTGGCCACAGTTTCATCGAAGTTGGCGTCCTCGATGCCATCACCAGCATCAGCGAATGCAATACGGGTTGCATCGGCACCGAATTTGTCAACACTGTCCCTCAGTGTGAGGAAGTTACCGGTACTCTTGCTCATCTTATCACCGTTAAGCAGCAAGTGTCCGTTCGCACGAACACCACGAGGCCAGTACTCGGGTGGGAAGAGGGCAACATGGATATAGATGAAGAAGGTCAAGTGGTTCTGGATAAGATCCTTTCCAGACACTCTGACATCCAATGGGTACCAATATTCGAACTCTCTCCGCATCTGCTGCAACGCTTCTTTGCTGATTCCGCTCTTTGAGATCAGCTCGTCGCTCAGCTCGCGTCTTGTGAAAATATAGTCCCACACCTCATCGATCATCTGATCAGCCTTCACATTCAAGAGACCAGTGGTCTTACCGTAGCGGTCGCCGTGCAGCAGGTGTGCAATTGTGTAGTAGGCCATGTACACAGTGCTGTCACTCAAACTCTCGACGAGGAACTGAGGATCCCATGGCAGCTTAGAGCCCAAACCATAAGTTCTCGCGCAAGCCCAGCGGTTGAGCCAGTCAAGGTTCTTCTCGAATCCGTTCCTGGTTTCGTTGGAGTATGCGTTGAGGTTGTTCACGACATGGTTCAGTGTGTCTTTTTGCCACTTGGCATCGTTCTCTCCGTAGTTCAGGAACCACTGACCAAGGTAGGCAACTACGCAGTCATCTCCACTTCTGCTGACAACTTCACCCATGGGATCGGCAAAGGGAAAAGCGTCGCCGTTCTCGTAAAGCGCCTTACGGATCTTGTCCTTAGCAGCGCTCACGGGCTCACCCTTATATTCACCCACGACCATAGTACCCTTGTAGAAAGCTTCGCCATATGCCAATTCCTTGGCCTTTGCCAGCTGGGTGACATCCTTGGGAGAGTTGATCTTGAGCTGCTTGACAAGGGCTGGGGCAGTAAGGTTTCCATATGTGGGAGTTTCAATAAGAGGGAAGATCTCCAGCTCAGCCCACTCCTTCTTGATACCATAATAATCAGGCTTCTTGGCAAGATCGGCCAAAGTAGCATAATCGTCAGGGCTGTCAGAAGGCACGGAGGTGACGACACCAGTACCCTTAGTAGCAGAAACACCCTCCATAGGCAGAATGCGTACACCCTCGGTGTGGAACGAAAGCGGAGCGTTAACGAGGGTACCAACGAAGGCGGATCCCGGAGCCTCCAGGACGGGCTGCAACTGATCCTGAGACTTGGGGAAGTTGTCACTGGTAAAAAAGGTACCCTGGAAAGCCATGTTCCAGGCAGCCCTCTTAGTGCAGATATAGTACTCCTTCTCCTTCACCTTAAAGATTCCGTAGTTAATCTTAGGGCCCAGGAAGCAGCAAGTCTGACCATACATAGTCTCCGGGCGCAGAGTAGCGGGGACGAAGTACACACTGGCATCGTTCTCAATCTTACCGTTAACAAGCTCAGCAACTTGCGGGGCCCATTCCTTGACCTTCAGCTTCATGGCGGTATATTCCTGGGGTCCAACACCTTCACCCTTCGTCCGGTCGTGGTCCATACAAGGCTGTCCGTCCTTAGGAGAATAGATAGTATACCTGCTACCGTACTGGATCTTACCCAGTTCATGAAGACGGTTCATCTGCCAGCGCACGAAAGCGTCATAGTAAGGGTTTGCGTCGGTGGTGACGAACTGCCGGCGCCAATCGATTCTGGCGCCCAAGCTGTCAAGATCACGGATGGCGAGTGGAGGGAAGTGCTGGAGCCAGTAAGAGGCATCGGCAAACTTGTGAATATCCTCCAATGGAATCCCAATGGCCAGCATAATCTGGAACTGATACTTCATCTTCACGGTCTTGGAGGCGGCCTTGCTCTTCTTTCCGGAGAACTTCTCCTGTTGCTCATTCTTGACTTCCTGAGTAGGGGCAGCTGGAGCCTTCTCCTCCCCTTCAGCCTCTTCCTTGTAACCCTCGAAGTTCTGTCCGAATTTCGCAACCTCATCCCTGAGCTTATCGGCGCACGCCTTGATAGGCATACCGGTGCAGTGGAATCCAAGAGGGAAAAGTGCCCTCTTACCCTCCATCCGGGCAACACCAGCCATGAATTCGACCTTACTAGCCGTAAAACTGTGACCTGCGTGCAGGGTACCGTTCATATAAGGATAGGCCATCGTTCCGAAAAATTTGGGATACTTCTCACGGAGCTCCGCGGCGGACATGGTGCCCTCAGGAACCTCCGAGAAAGAGGGAGCATCGACCTCGAAAACCTTGTCCTCCTTCCATTGTGCCTGATATTTCTTCTCGATAGCAATGAGGGTGTCTCTCTTTTCGGTCTATTTCGGGATTCACCAATTAGCTCCGTGTAGGCAAATACTTGAGGGGAAGAGGGGTAGATTATAGAACATTTTCAAGCTTGAGAGTGCCGGTACTCGGGTCGAGCGCAGCTGCAGAAGCAGCAGCGGCTGCCATGGCTCTTAATAAATAGTCTGCTTTATTGCAAACTGGAGTGAAGAGCCCTGAACGGGGTGGGTTGACCAAGGGATTATAACTTTTGCCGCGGGGTTAAGACTTTATCGACGTTCTGAGTCAACAGATTATGTGGGAATGAAAATCCGGCAATACAATGGTCACCGCCTGCCGCATCTGTCGAATCTTCATACGTCCAATCTTCTTATAATGACATGAATCAAGTATGGTGAACCAGGAAGTAGTCGCTGGAAGTGGCTCACTGGCCCGGTAAGATATTTTGCATTTGTCAGAACAGTATGTGGTTGCTTGAGACGATAGAGCGAGAGGCGAGCGCTTCAAAGACTTATATATCGGTCACATGACCGTATATCTTTCCGCCGACAGCCAAAAATCGAGTTGAGCTCCGAACAAGCACTCCATCCAATTCTGCTCAGGTCTCTTACAGTTGATCGATCCCTGGGTCGGCTACCTTTCTCCCCTCTCCCAAAATTCTCATTTTTTCAATTGCTCTCCAAAATCAGGACGTTTTGCGCTTCCTCCTTCCATCATGGTGAATCTCTTCAAGCGGATGCGGAAGCTGAAAACCGTAAGTCAAGCAACCCCATTGATTGCATCCTGGTGAATATCAGAGGCTAACTCAGGATCCTAACCTATTGACAGAGGGTAAGGTTCCCAACAAATCATTCCTCGCGTCTCCTTCGGCAAGATTCGTGCGGCATCCGCCGCTCAAGATCTAATATTGGAACGACTACAGGAGGAACCCATTGAAAATTAAAAAGCACATGAACTAACTGCAATCTTCTACAGATCCTCAATGTCCGCGTAGGAACTGGGGCCGCAATTCTCCCCTCGGCCGCCTCCGCAACCAAAGAATTCCCGGCAATCACCCGTCTACACCTCACATACGCACGCAAGATGTATGGCGGCCATCAAGGCGCACGGCATTTCTGGCGCAACTGTCTTCCCCGACTCAAGTACCACAATCCCGGTATTCAGATGACCGTGAAGCAGACAGAAGAACAAGAAGGACCGGCAGCATTGACGATATACTTTGCAGGGCGGGCAAGCAATGCCGCGTCCTTAACTGCGGCCGCGGTTGAGGATAAACATGCTCCAGCACCGGAGTCAACAGAGAAGACTGCGGCTGTAGATCTGAAGAACCTCGATTATAAGGAGATCTGGAATAAAGTTAAGATGATGACTGGAGCCCAGGAGGTGCCTACTACGCCGGAGGAGGAGGCGGAGCTACAGAAGTTCGAGCAAATGCGTCAGCAATCGGAGAAGGACCGGGTGCGGATAGCCACTATGCGACAGGCCAAGAAGGACCAAGAGCGGATGTTACAAGAAGCCCGGGGAGAAATTGAGAAACTGAAGCAACTGTGAGTCTGGTAAAAGACTGTTTGGAGTCGCGGAGAAACGCTGGGCATGATCAACTGTAGCATAGCCTTTTCTTCTTTTTATTATTCTCTTCTTTTGAAATATGTAGTTCTAGGTGTTTCAACTTTGTGTGTTAAATAATGGCTTAAACATTTTCCCTGTGAGCTTGCGGGATAGATGCATCATCCGGGATATCATCAAAACAAAAAAAAAAAAAAAAAAAAAAAAAAAAAAAAAAAAAAAAAAAAAAAAAAAAAAAAAAAAAGAAAAAAACAAAAAAAAAAAAAAAAGAAATAACGAGCCTGGGTATACCGGGCCAGTTTTATACATCGAAAGACAAGAAGTCACTTGAGAAGTATAGCGGTCACCAGCTCAAGCCCAACCCGGGCTTGATATTCGAAAGTCACGCTCATAAAAAGCAGGCCAACATACGCGAGTCCTTCCCAAACACTCCTAAACTCCAGAATAGTCACGAAATGTGCAGCCCTCTCAAGTTAGGTATGGTCCGGCGTATAGCTCGTCTCGCCCAGCATACTCTGGCCTGCCGATACAATCGGTGTTGCAGTCTGGGTTTGGCTTGATCCTTGCTGAGTCAGTGGTGAAGGGGAGTGTGCTCTCCCAGCGGCAGCTGCTTGAAGCCTTTGATCCAAAGCCTTGAGCGCCAACGCGCGTCTCCGCTCCGCTTCCTCACGCTTAGCTGTCCCCTTCATTCCTCCCCTCTGATTGTTAAGAAGACTAGGGAGGCCAGCCTCCCCTCTTGCAAGAACCTGTTGGTTGCCCGAAGCAATATCTTCCTCTGAGAATGGAGTACATATTTTCAATGCCACCATCAAAGAGTAAATTTGTTCCGATACAAACGAAATTGGAGGCTGGATTGCATCTGGGAAGAGACATGCGAATGCAAAGGTCTCACTTGCGTCTCCTTTTATGCCTAATCCGTCGGTCGACGTACCGGTCAGGTCTGGCTGCCGTTTGAAAAATCGGAGGTAGGTCCAGCTTGTCAAAAGGCCGAGCCAAGATAGTGTTGTCGCGACATATGTCCCCAGTAGAACCCCGCTGATTGTGTTCAGTAATAAGAAAAGTGCGGGGAAATGCTTTACCCGCATTTTCACCAGGCCTTTGAATATTGTAACAGTGTGCTCGGGAACAAGCTGCTTGAAGGCCACAAGGAAGGAGGCTTGGATCGATATACCACCGCATATTTGAGTTACGCTTGAAGATGAGGAGTCAGCAGGGAAGGCGCAAGAGGTTGTGCATTCGTTATCGGAAAGCAAGGCATACCCGCTACTAGTCGAACCACCCCGGATGGCATTTCCCAGAAGATAAAGGGGCAAAATTGTCACATTTGGGATCGATGCAATGATCAAAATGAATTTTGCAAATTCTCGAGAGCTCCATGCGCGCTCTAGGTACTTGCCCCCGTAGAACAGGGTGGCGGCGTTCAAGAGCACGGTAAAGATATTCTGCTCGACGAACGTCGCCGTGAGGAGTGTCCAGGGGTAATAGAAGAATTCTGATGGGACAAGTGTTAAGTATGGTACGGCTGGTGTTATCAAAGGGTGGCCCCCCGTGGCATCAATTTGTCGCCATCGAGCGATGTTGTACAGGAGGGAGAGGGTGAGCAATGTAATGAGACAGGTACGGGTCGCAGGAGGGATGTTGATTCGGAGCGCCATTTGTGAGAAGCAAGCTTTTGCGGCAGCTGGTACTCAGGCAGACTGCAGGGTGTTAACAAAAGCCCACGTTGGGATTAAGTGTGAGAGAAGTTGTCGTTGATCACTCGCTGTTTGCAGTGGATTGAGAACCTTTGAAAGTTGTCTGCACTTCCGCGTTTGGCTTGGCTCGATTTGGTTCGGCTCCGATTGATCGCGTCGATTTGATTGGATACCCTATTTAGGACATCCACCCGGGGAAATTATCACCTGAGGCACCACAATTTAGACCTTGGCGCCTAAGGTACGGAGTATACCTAGTATCCATGACTTCTCAATGATCATAAATCAGAATTATGCCTGCTAGGCTATAATGGCCGTATTATTTAACAGATGTATTATTATGCACTGTCCGTAAGTACTAAGGAGTACTCCGTACGCCTAAGTATATCAAGGAGCTAAAATAGAACCCCTCCCCTGAAAGTGGATTCACCTTCGATATGGACTCATCCACGTACGTATGTATGTACATAGCATACACTGATATCTATTATCCTCAAGGTCAGGTAATTCAACATCAGTGTATATAGATATGTATCTACATACATAGCTACTCTATCGTCTCCTTCATTACGCTCAACGAATAGATTGCTGGAGGGCTTTGGACACTTTAGTACTAGTTACTAGTAGTACTTCAAATTGGTCTGAAACGGGCACCACAGGCCGTAAGCCGAGAGGAACTAAGGCGCAAGTCACTTGCTCCAGGATGACGAAAACAATATGTTTACTGCAGTGGTGGTTTGCAATTGATGGATCAGGTTGATGATGTACTCCGTACATACATACATACATATTGATTAAGCAACTTTACAAGCTCATTTACTTCCCCGTATGGCTTAAAGTGAAATGATGGAAATGTGAGGTGGTGGCTTCTAGAATTCATACATACCTAAGATACGGAGTACATTTTAAGGGGTCTCACGGTTATAATATCCGCTTGCCATCAAGCGCGGTAACGCAAGGTTTCATTGGACACCTCGGCCTGGAGCCCGCCGGGCGAAGATCTCTTTTACACCTGGTATCCAAAATGGTACTCCGTACAGGGCGGGGCGGGGGACCTGTCACTCTTTCCTCTTTGGGTTTTGTTCCTTAGGGCATAACTGATGAAGTTCAAGCCAGTGAAGATGCAACGTTGAACATAAAATGGTGGCACAGCCATCACCATGTGGCTGAAATTAGGAACAACTTGAAATTGCAAGAACAGATCTCCACTATGTTGTTCATCCCAACATCCACTGTATGTTGCTTTTGGAGAAAGTTTTTTTTAAAAAAA